>ML100146.1:55291-116679 GCA_003697995.1 Taxidea taxus jeffersonii
AAAAAAAAACCCAGAAAGCATTTTTTCTGTGCCCCAGCAAAACCAGGGCTGTTGTGGGCTTGTGGATTCTGAACTCACTCAGTCAACAAGCTCACTGTATCCACTGGACTCTCTTTTTATCTGGGCTTTTAATATGAAAATGGAGACAGCATTTGTGCTGCTCCTTGATCCTTTTAAATTGTGACTTTTTTTTTCTGTGCCTCAGTATGCCCTGGCCTGATGTGGGCTTGTAGACCTGGATCTCGCTGAGGCATCAAGCTCACTGTGTGGACCAGACCCTCTGGCTATGATGTCTAGACCCAGTTCTGGTCTGGGCTTTTTAAGTTAGAGAGAGAATGTAAATTGTGTAGATTTCCAGTCTCTCTGACTCAGAGAGGGTTGCTGAAGCTCTTCTGTTTTTTGTCAAAGTTCTAGTATTGTCTCTGATAAAATAGTTGCTCTTTTAAACGATGCCTTTTCTCTGTGGGCTGGCACAGAGGAAGCTATTCCTGGTCCCTTAGTATTATCCCTCCCCTCTGCCATTCTCAGCATCAGGTTGGGGTTTCCCTTTGAAACTGTTTTTCCCCCTCACTTGGTGTTCTCATTTGCTGTTCTCTGTGTCTTTTGTTGTACTGATGCTGTTCAGTTGATCCTCAGTTCTTCTGGAGTAATTGTTCTATATATAGGTGTAATTTGGTGTGTTCCACAGAGCTGGTGAGTTCAGAGTCTTCCTACCTCATCATCTTAGACCAGACTTTATATTTTTTAAGCTATTAATTGAGCATTTTACAAAATGTTTATTGGCCATTGGTATTTCAATGTGAATTGCTTATTTTTGTATTATTTATCCATTTTGTCTTTTGATTTGCTGGCTCTTATTATTGGTTTATAAGTGTTTTCTTGTATATTCCAGAAGTTAATTCTGTTAAATATGTTAGAAAAAACTTCTCCCTATTCCTTAGTCTTTTCTATTACAAAAGGCACTGTTCACTTTCCCTCCCTTTTCATCTTGTTTATAGTGCCTTTTGTCATAAAGAAGTTTTTAACTGTTAAATATATTCATACTTTTATTACTTGTACATTTTGTATCTTTAAAAATTGTTACACTAAAGTTAGAAAAATATCTTGTTTTCTTATGTAAGTTTTAAAGATTTGATGTTCACATTTAGGTCATAATGCATCTAGGTTTATCTTATAACAAATCTAGCCTATTGGTAGGGAGAGTTTGACCAACTTGTTATTCATTACTTTCCTTACTATTCTTGGACTGGCACTTTTCTATTGAATGATTAAGTATATCAAAATTGCATTGAATTTATAGATTGAGAGAATTGGCCCATTATGATAATTCAGTTTTTCCCATGTATGGAAATGAGTGATTGGTATATTGATATGGGGACATTTGTGTCTTTTGGCATTGTTTAAAATGTTTTACATAAAATTCATGCACTTCTTTTCTTAGATTTACTTCAAGGTAGCTTATTCTTTTAGTTGCTATAATAAATGCCTTTAAGCTATATTTTCTAATTATTTTTGATAAAAAGAATTCTATTAATTTTTATATATTGATCTTATATATAGGAAACTTGATAAAGTCTCATTAGTTCTAACAGTTTGCCTATAGGTTTGCTTGGGTTGACTAAGTAGTAAATTATGTCACCTCTAATTTTAAGACTTTCTTTTCAGATTTTATACTTCCTATTTCTTTTTCTTATCTAACTGCAATGGCTGGAATTACCACATGATGTTTGTTAATAAGAGTTATAGAGGTGTGGTGAATTTGGTCTATACTTTTTTTTTTAAAGATTTTATTTATTTATTTGACAGATCACAAGTAGGCAGAGAGGCAGGCAGGCAGAGAGAGAGGAAGAAGCAGGTTCCTGCTGAGCAGAGAGCCTGATGTGGGGCTCGATCCCAGGACCCTGAGATCATGACCTGAGCTGAAGGCAGAGACTTAACCCACTGAGCCACCCAGGCGCCCCTGGTCTATACTTTAATGGGAATGCTTCTAAAAATTCACCGTTATATCTGGCATTTGATAGTTTCAGTAGATAGTAATTGTCAGGTTAAGGATGCCTCTTTCTCATCTTAGGCTGTTTTTTTTTTTTTTTTCCTTTTTGGTAATAATGAATATGAATGACTGTGGCACTTTTATTAAGTGCTTTTTTTGTATCCTCATTTTATAAATGTGGTAAATTGTGGTGCCTAGGAGGCTCAGTGGGTTAAGCCTCTACCTTCTGCTCAGGTCAGATGATCTAGGGTCCTGGGATCAAGGCGGCATCGGGCTCTCTGCTCAGCAGGGAGCCTGCTCCCCCCACCCCCTGCCTCTCTGCCGACTTGTGATCTCTCTCTGTCAAATAAATAAATAAAATCTTTAAAAAGAACTTAATGTGGTAAATTATACTAATAAGTTTTTTAATAAACCTTATTTGAACATGATATTTAGTGACTTTTTCAGTTTTATTTAAATATAGTTGACATACAGCACTACATAAGTTTAAGATAGCATAATGACTTGATTTACCTTTATTACAAAAAGAATACCACAATGAGTTTACATAACATACATTTCCTTGTATGTATAAGCCCTGTTAACTATAGTCCATTGTGTTGTACATTGCTTCTCAGGTATTTATTTATTCTTATTTATAAGAATAAATATTCTTATTTATTCTTATAAATAAATAAAGATTCTTATTTATCTTAAAATTGGAAGTTTTTATCTTTTGACACCTTCATCTAATTACCCCAGGCTCCCATTCCATACTCTCTGCCTCTGGTAAACAAAAATTTCATCTCTTTTTCTGAGTTTTTTTTTTTTTTTTAGATTTTCCATATAAGTGAGGTCATACAGTATTTGTCTTTCTCTGTTTGACTTATTTCACTTAACATAATGCCCTCAGTGTCTACCCATGTTGTTGTATGTGGCAGGATTTCCTTCTTACAATGACTTTCCTATGCATTGCTTATACATGAATATTTTGTTTAGGATTTTTGCATCTATTTTCATAAATGAATTTAGTCTATAATTTTCTTTACATGTACATTTTATCATTCACTCATTCAACATGTATTCATTAATTTCATATTGTGTTCCATGTATCATTTTAATAAATGTGGAGATAGTAATAAATAAAGTAGGTAAAAATCATTACCCTCATTAAACTTTATGTCCTACTAAGAAGAAGACAGATAATAAACAAGATAATTACATATTATGGTATGTTAAATATTGAAAAATGCTAATGATAAAAAATAAGCAGGAATGGGGATAGAGTGTATATATGTGTGTGTGTATGGTATATGCAATCTTAGGTAAGGATTTACAAGGAAGGCCTCTGGTAAAGTGACATTTCAGTGAAGATATCTGGGGGAAATTTTAATGGTCTTGAAGTGTGCATGTTAAGTTCAAAGGGCAGAAAGAAAGCCATTGTAGCTAAAACTGATTTTGCTGTCAGGCCAATAAGTAATTGGATAGCTTTTTCAGTTTTTAAAAAATACGTATTTTTGAAATAATTATAGAATCACAGGAAATTAGGATGCCTTGGTAACTCATTCAGTTAAGTGATCAACTATTAGGGCTTAGCAGAGAGTCTGCTTGGGACTCTACTTTCCCTCTGCCCCTCCCCTCTGCTCTTTCTCAAATAAATAAATAAATCTTTTAAAAACGAATCATAGAGGATTACAAAGAAAGTACAAAAACATTCCTTGTTCTTTTCATTGAGTTTATCACAATGGCTACTTCTTAACTATTATAAAATATCAAAACCAGGAAACTGACATTGGTACAGTGTGTATGTAACATCCAATGCATTTTATCACACTTGTAGATTTGTGTGACTATAATGTCAATCAAGACATATAATTAGCCAATTACCAGAAAGATCTCCTTTGTGCTACCTCTTTGTATTTGCACTTACACACCTTCCTGACATCACCCTTACCCCCTGGCAACCAAGAATATGTTTTCCATCTCTATATTTTTGTCATTTTGAGAATGATATGCAAATGGAATAAAATAGAATATGATTATTGAGGCTGTTTTTTTTTCCCTACTCAGAACAATTTTCTGGAAAATCTCTCAAGTTATGTCAATAGTTTGCCCCTTTTTGTTGCCAAATAACATTCCTTGATATGGATATATCATAGTTTGTTTAACCATTCACCTGGTGAAAATATCTAGGTTGTTTTCAGGTTTTGACTACTAATAAAGCTGCAATAAATATTTGTGTAGAGGATTTGGGGCAGGCATATATTTTCATTTCTATGGGGTAACTGCCCAGAAATACAATTGCTGGGTTTTATGGTGTTTTTTTTTAAGATTTTATTTATTTACTTGATAGACAGAGATCACAAGTAGGCAGAAAGGCAGAGAGAGAGAGAGGAGGAAGCAGGCTGTACGCAGAGCAGAGAGCCCGATGTGGGGCTCGACCCCACGACCCTGGGATCATGACCCGAGCCGAAGGCAGCGGCTTTAACCCACTGAGCCACCCAGGTGCCCCTTTTATGGTGTTTTTAAAGTAGATTTAAAACTTGTTTTCCACAGTGGTCTTACAGCTTTACATTTGCGACAATGTATCATTGTCAGCTTTTGATATTGTTACTATTTTAGCCTTTTTGGTAAATATATAACAATATCTTACTGTTGTCTTAATTTGGACTTCTCAAATAGCTAATGTTGTTGAATGACATATCTTGTACTGATTTGCAATTCATATATCCTTTTCAGTGAAATATTTCTATCTGTTGCCCAGTTTCTGATTGGATTGTTTGTATTTAGCTTTCAATTTTGGGTATTCTTTATATATTCTATATTCTATGAAGCTTTTCTGATATATGTGGTTTTTACAAACCACATATTTTCTCCCACAGTCTATAACTTGTATTTTCATCCTCTTAACAGTATCCTTTGCAGAGTAAAATTTTAAAATTTTGATGAAATTCCATTTATAGATATATTTCTTTTATAGGTCATGCTTTTAGTATCAGGTCTAAGAACTCTTCTGCAAGGACTACGACCTAAAGATTTTCTCCAAGTTTTCTTCTAAAAATTTATTGTTTTAGGTTTAGGGCTATGGTCTATATTGAGTTAGTTTTTGTATAGGGTTTGGATTGAGGTTAATTGTTATGCCTCATGTTTAATGGCTCCAGCACTTGATGCTGAAAAAGCTATCCTTCTTTCAATCAATAGTTTTTATACTTTAGATAAAAATCAGTTGGGCAATACTTTATGTAGATATTATACACACAAGGAGGTGGAGCATATTGCCCTCTCTTTGAGTATGGACTGTATACCATGTTTACCTTCCAAAGATACAGTTTGAAATAAAGGAAAGAAACCCTAATTTTAGTGTGGACAATCTTGAGAAACACTGCTTCATCCAGATAGACAGTGTCAACATTAGCAATGATAAGTCATGTTGATAGTGTGTGTTCATGATATGATGTGATAAAAATGGCACTTTTGTGTTTTGTTCCCCAAAACATTTAACCCTAGGTTATTAGAGAAATATCAGAAAATTCTGATTGGAAGATATTTTACAAAATATCTGACTAGTGCTCTTGAAAATTGTCAAGATCATTAATATAAGGAAAGACTGAGTAAATGTCACAGCTAAAAGGAACCTAGGGAGATATGACTACTAAATGTAATATATGATCTTCCAGTTATAAAATAATTAAAGGGAAGTAATGTACAACATAGGGAATGTAGTAAATAATGTAACTACTTTGTATTGTGTTATATGGTAAGGGTTTATTGCAGTGACCATTATATAATATTTATAAATATCAGATCACTGTGTTCTACAGCAGAAACTAATAAAATATTTTATGTCTCTTTTTCTGTTGTCAACCAAGAAAAGAGGAAGTGCTGAAATAAAGCATTTATTTGAGGGTCTTAGATTTGCAGTTCAGGGAGCACAGATTCAGGTAGCATTATAAATTTGTCCTGTTGAGGAGTAAAAGTCCAAGGTCTTCATTACTAAATTGTGTAGTTATTAGGGAATGCATGGAAACTGTTTTCCAAGGATTATGATTGGAAGATATAATTACATTTTATAACTCACTGGTTTTCTGGATACCTTGTGTCCGTTACTAGGAAAATTTATGTGCACAGTGTCAAGTTTTTTTTTTTTTAAAGAATATGGGTATAGCAGTCTTGGGTTCAGTCATGTACTTCTGCCCACTTCAAAGGTTCAGTGTCATCCCTATTTCTAAAAAGTAGGATGAAGTTTTTAGTCCTAAAATAAAGTCTCATGTTCAGAGGTTTTAAACAAATTTACATTTCCTGCTTTTGATTGAGATATCTCCTCTGTAGAACATCACAGGTCAACATTTGACCCCTCATTGCCAGAGTGGTCTTCAGTACCTGCTCTGGGTCCCTCCTGTACCTTGGAAGGGAACATTAGTGATCCTGTTCTGGTATCCTAAGTAAGAAGGTAGATTCATATGGGTTGTCAGCTTTGTGAATTTTAGTAATGCCAAGCATGGTCATGTGGGAAAACATAAAGCATGTGACTGAGCTGGGTAGAGCAGAAAGAATAAGTTTGGATATGCATTTAAAAATGAATCATTAAATTACAGAGTAGTATAAAAAACATAATGAAACCAGTTTAGTGTATAATGATTAGAAACCACTGAGGTCACGTTTAACAAGGAAGGATAGTAGAGAGAACATTCATGTACTTCACATCTAAAGTGTATATTTTATCAAGGTCTTAAGTTTTGGAAATCATCTCAAAAACACTGAGCTACTGTCATCCTATTTGGTGAATTATTTTTGCTGAAATTTGACAGGCAATAGCTACAAAGTTTTAAAATAATTATATAAAAAAGAATTAAAAGTACTATGCTAAGTACAATTTGTATGATAATTCTAAACCAAGTGCCCAAACCTGAAGGTAACCAGTTAAATAGATTAAAAGACCTGGGGTCTTCAGGTGAAATTCAGTGTAGCCAATGTGCTTGTGTTCTGATTTTATGCAATTGTATTTCTACTTTCCCAGAGGAATTTATCCATGTGTAACAGGTGGTATTACTATTAAATACATGTCTACATGCCTCCTTGTTCAGCAAGTAATCAATGGCTAGGTGCATTGGGCATCCTCATACAAGGAGAACAGAGTTTTATTGAACTTGTGCAAATACACACATTGTGATGGAAAATAAGAATATTTAAAAGAGTTTCAGAATTCTGGAGGGATAATGTAGGGAGTTGTAAATATACACTTTACCAAGTCATTAAGTTCTAAATATCTTAAAGGAGAGGAGAAAAAGGGGTCCTTTAAATTTGGGAAACAAAACATTGAAGAAATCTGTTTTCTACTAGAGTTTGAGAAATTCTTACCACTTCAGTGTTACGTTCTTAAATTTATCAAAACCTGTGTTTTAGAGTATTTGTCAAATTATAAATCTCTTTGAAGATAAAGTACTTAACACCATAATTGTCCATAAATGACAAAAGACTTAAAAGAATAGCAATAGTTAGAGATCAGAAGCAAGTTCATTATGATGCAAGTGGCAAGCGGATTTGATGATTTCTGTGGTACACCATTTCATGAAAATAACTTGAATTATCTTTATAACAAGACATATTAGGATTTTAGGAATATTATATTATTTCTAGAAGACTTAGAATATATGCCTATACAAATACATTGAAGAAGTATTACTTTTTGACAATGCTTCCTATGTAAATTAACATATTAGGTAATCATAATTATTGTAACATCTCTTTTCTTATAAGAGAGGGAACAAATCTTTTGAGAAGTTCCAGGGGCCATCTAAAACTCACAGAATTATGGGGGTCGGGGTTGGGCAAAATGGGTAAAGATATATGAGAGATAGATACAGGCTTCCAGTTATGGAATGAATAAATCATGGGAATAAAAGGCACATCAGGAATATAGTCAATGATATTGTAATAGCATTGTATGGAGACAAATGGTGGCTATGCTTGTGGTGAACAAAGCATAATTATGTGTAAACATTTTGAATCACTATGTACACCTAAAACTAATGTAATATGTGTGTGAAGCATACTCAAATTTAAAAAAATTAAAAAAGTCTACTAGAAATTGATTTTGGGAAGTTAAAAACATCAAAAATTTTTGGATCACTTGACCAAATAGGATCACAGATCATTATGAAACAATATTTATCTATGTGACCACTGTGACAATAAAAAATCTCAAAGACAAGGGCACCTGGGTAGCACAGTTGGTTAAGCATCCAACTGTTAGTTTTGGCTCAAGTTGTGATCTCTTAGTCCTGAGATTGAGCCCCACTTTGGGCTCCTCATTCAACGTGGACTCTGCTTGAGATTGTCTTTCCATTTCCTTCTGCTTCTCTCATTCATGCTCACATGCTCTCTCTCTCAAAAATAAATAAATAAATCTTTAACAAAAAGTAAGAAAAAAGATTTCAAGGACAAATATAAGGGTTACATAGTTGTACAGGAAATTATTTTGATAAAAGACAAAATCTTTGTTTTTTAAATATATTACTTTGAAAGATAAAGAATACTGTTCACAATATTTTATCAAAAGCAACTCAATGCTCCAAGATGATTTGTCTTTTTAACAAAGCTTTTAGCTTGATATTAGTATATTAGGGATATTAAGGCTCAATTTAAAAACCCTTATAACAATTCAGTCTTTAGCTAACTTGATCATATGTATAATTATTTTCTCCAAATTTCTTTTCCATAAACATTTTACAACTTTCATATCTATTTAGGCTTTGTCCTATCTTTTTCCTGGAACAATTATTTTACGTTAGTAGGACAAAATTACTTTCTTTTTTCCCTTGCCAACTCCCTTACCATGTCCTTTATATCTTCCCTTATCTACAAAATGCATTTTATTTTCCTTATTTACTTTTCCTATATAGTCACTACCTTTCACCCTTATTATTTTTAGTTGTTTTGTAAAAAAAATCTAATTTTTTGACATTTTCAACTTTATTCGTTTTAATGTTATTTTCTCAATTTAAAAAAATTGCAAATCTTATCTAGAAAAGAAATGATGTGAGTTATTACAGAATAGTTACAGATTTACTCTTAGAGGATAGCATAATTGCTTATGCTTTACATTAAATGCATATAAACTCTTTCCATATTATATAGTCAAAACATACCGTACACTTTTTGGACATTATAGTATGAAATTTATTTGCATCTGTAAATTATCCTGACATTGCTCTGCTAGACTGGTAATGACAGAACAGGCAGGGGCAAGAGGATCCCAAATTATTGCTGAAGAGTGTTATTCTAAGTTGACTAGGAAGAATAAAGGTTTTTAAAAGTGGGACAATTTCTAGGCAATAGAAATGCAATGTTTGGGAATTTCTTTTCCCAGATAGTTACTACTTGCAAGTAGTTATAAGAAATAGAAAAAGTTCTTTTAAATAAAAATTGCTGCCTGCCTCCATATCTAAAAAACAAGGCAACAAAATATGAGCCTTTTAAAGAGTGATATGTTTTGGCCTTGAGGAGCTATCACTATGTGGGTACAAGACAGAAAGGGTGATGGTTCTTGTATTGGCCTTTCTAGTTTTCTGCACAGATCCTTTTGTTGCTCAGTTTATTGTGGTATGAGTAGTACCCTTAGGGAGAGAAGCAACTGAGGTGGCTGCATAGTACTAGGACGCTAGGCCCCTCTTGTCCCTTGAACACAACTAGATAACTATCAAATATTTCTGAATACCCAAGAAGCCAAGTTGAAGACTGACAGAACAAACTCAACTAGAAGGAGAGAAGAGACCACATGGAAGAAGGTAGGAAGTGCAGAGATGTGGTTTGGGGGACAAAGGGATTGCAGGTACTGCAGAGGGGAGGGAAACCTGGTTGTAGAGAAAGGCAAGAGAGAGAGGAGCACACAGGGAAATGTATAAGAGCCATTGCCTGGGAAAATGAGAGGGGCTGATTTTTCTGAGTTTTTGCAATCAGGGGGCTTTGAAGAGTAGAGTTTTAAAGGTCTGTGGGTTTGGCTGGGATAGAAGCTTAAGGCACTGCACTACTTATGGTGAGAAGACAGGCAAACAAACCAGGGGTAGATTGAAAGGAAACAGTGATTTGAGGAATGCCTCAGGCTCACAGTGGGGAGATTAACCCTTCTTGGAACACTTGCCTGAGTGGTAGCATTCATAGGACATATCTCCAGTGATAAAGGAGCCAGGCAGGCAAGATTTCCCTTCTTCAACACTCAGGGTATATGGGGAGCCACCTGCAAAGGGCAGCTTGGCTTCTGTATTAGCTGCCTAGCCTGCCTGTTCAAGTCCCGTGACCCTGCACTCTGGCATGACCGCCCTTCTCTGTTAAACTTCCTTCGGTCCCAGCATGGCAAGACTCTACCCCAGAAGATGAGGGCAGGCCCCTGCCCACACCAATTCCCTAAAAGGTAGAGTTTTAAAAGTTAGCAGGCTTGGCTGGGATAGAGCTCAGAGGGAACTGTGCTGCTCCTGGAGAGAAGGAAAGCAAACAACCTAGAGGCAGACAGTGTGGAATCAGTGATGTGAAAAAAGCCTGGGACACACAGAGGGGAGATTACTAGCTTCTCTTGGAGTGCTTCCCTGAATGGCAGTATTCATGGATATAGCTCTCTAGGGACAAAGGAGCTGGTTAGTGCCATTCTCCTCACCCCCACCCCTCACCATAAACACAGAGCCACCCAAATGTGGTAAACAGCACAGCACCCACATTGGCTATCTGACCCACTTACACCAGGGCATACACCTCTGTGCTCTGCTGTAGTGCCCTTTTTGGACAAGATTGCCTCAGGCCCAAAATGGTGGGCCTGTCTCCCAGAAGTACAGCAAGTACTTCTGCCCACACAACATCTCCTAACTAGAGAGTTCTGCAAGGCTTCAGTTCTAGAGGAAGTAGAATCAAGTCTCATTTAATAAGCAGACCACAATACACCTAGTTAAACTCATAACACTCTGGCCACAGACCAAAAATTGCCTACTGCAGATAAGGAGAACCTCTGTAGATAACTGGCCTGAAGTACAGAGCAGCCAAAACACAACACAGAGTTCACGCAACACATACCAGAGACAGTTCCTGAAGGTCCAGGCCCTGGACATCATATGACCTCTTCTTCATAAAGCCATTAATCTCAGAAGCAGGAAACAAAACAGGCTTTTCTAACAAAAAGAAGATATCAGAGATTTAGACAAAATGTCAAGATAGGGGAATTCATCCCAATGAAACAAGATAAAATCATGGCCAGAGATCTAATCAAAACAGATACAATCAATATGCATGAGGGAGAATTTAAAGCAAAAATCTTAAGGATACTCACTGGGCTTGAGAAAAGAATGGGAGACTTCAGGAAGGTCATTATTGCAGAGATAAAAAAAGTTAAATGAAATGAAAAATGCAGTAATTCTGATTCAAATCAGACTGGATGTAATGAACACAAGAATAGTAGAAGCAAAAGGACAAATAAGTGATATGGAAGACAAAATAATAGAAAATAATGAAACCGAAAAAAGAAAGAATTACAGAACATAAGAAGAGACTTAGGGAAATCAGTGACTACATCATACATAGTAACATTTGTATTATAGGGGTCCCAGAAGAGAGAGAGAGGAAAGTTGGCAGAAAATTTATTTGAGTAAATAACAGCTGAAAACTTCCCTAATATCGGGAAGGGAACAGACATCTAGATCTAGGAGTCACAGAGAACTCCCAACAACATTATCAAAGGCAGGCCAATACCAAGACATACTGCAATTAAATTAGCAAAATATAGTGATGAAGAAAAATATCCTAAAAGGAGCAAGACAAAAAAAGTCCCTAACTTATAAGGAAAGACAAATAAGGCTAGCTGCACCTCTCTCCACAGAAGCTTGGCAAGCCACAAGGGAGTGGCATGACATATACAACTTGCTGAATGGAAAAATATGCAGCCAAGAATATGCTATCCAGCAAGGATATCATTCAAAATAGAAGGAGAGAAAAAGAGTTTCCCAGGCAAAGACTAAAGGAGTTCACGATCAGTAAAGTATCCCTGCAAGAAATACTAAAGAGGACTCTTTGAATGGAAAGGAAAGACCAAAAGTTACAAAGATAAGAAAGGATCAGAGAAAATCTCCAGAAATAATGACCAAACAAGTAATAAAATGGCACCAAAAACATATCTATCAATAATTACTCTGGGGGCGCCTGGGTGGCTCAGTGGGTTAAGCCTCTGCCTTCAGCTCAGGTCATGATCCCAGGGTTGTGGGATCGTGCCCCGCATCGGGCTCTCTACTCAGCAGGGAGCCTGCTTCCCCCTCCCCCTCTGCCTGCCACTCTGCCTACTTGTGATCTCTCTCTCTCTCTGTGAAATTAAAAAATAATAATAATTACTCTGAATGTAAATGGACTAAATGTACCAATCAAAAGACAAGGTATCAGAATGGATTAAAAAAAAGATGCATCTATATTCTGCCTACAAGACACTCATTTGAGACCTAAAGACACCTGGATATTGAAAGTGAGTGGATGAAAATTAATTTATCATGCATGTGGACATCAAAGGAAAACCAGAGTAGCAATAATTATTTTGGACAAACTAGATTTTAAACCAAAGACTGAAATAATAGACAAAAAAAGGATACTATAGGGGCACCTGGGTGGCAGTGGGTTAAAGCCTCTGCCTTCAGCTCAGGTCATGATTTCAGGGTCCTGGGATAGAGCCCCACATTGGGCTCTCTGCTGAGTGGGGAGCCTGCTTCCTCCTCTCTCTCTGCCTGCCTCTCTGCCTACTTGTGATCTCTGTCTGTCAAATAAATAAAATATTAAAAAAAGGATACTATATCATAATAAAGGGACAATTCAACAAGGAGATATTATAATTGTGAATACTCATATACCCAACATGGGGGCACCCAAATATATAAAAAAATTAATAACAAACATAAAATAAATGATAATGACACAAAAATAGTTGGGGACTTTAACACTCTACTTACATCAATGCGCAGATTATTTAAGCAGAAAATCAACAAAGAAAAATGGCTTTGAATGACATACTGGAACAGATGGACTTAACATATATTTAGAGCATCCCAACTTAATGCAGCAGAATATACTTTTTTCTTAAGATTTTATTTATTTATTTGACAGAGAGATCACAAGTAGGAAGAGAGTCAGGCAGTGAGAGAGAGAGAGGAGGAAACAGGATTGCTGCTGAGCAGAGAGCCCGATGTGGGGCTCGATCCCAGGACCCTGAGATCATGACCTGAGCCGAAGGCAGAGGCTTAACCCACTGAGCCACCCAGGCACCCCCAGAATATACTTTTCAAGTGCACATGGTGCATTCTTCAAAATAGATCATATAGTTAGTTGGTCACAAGTCAGGCCTCAAGTGCAAAATTATTAAGATCATACTAGGCATATTTTCTGACCACAATTCTATGAAACTAGAAGTCAACCACCAGAAAAAGTTTGGAAGGATCATAAATCCCTGGAGGTTAACCAACATGCTACTGAACAAGGACTTGGTCAACCAGGAAATTAAAGAAGGAATAAAAAATACATGGAAAAAATGAAAATGAAAACACAATGGTCCAAAATCTTTGGAATGCAGCAAAAATAGTCCTAAGATGGGAAGGCATAGCAATGCATGCATACCTCAAGAGGCAAACATTTCAAATGAAGAACCTAACCTTACACCTAGAGGAGGTAGGAAAAAAACAACAACAAATGAAGTCTAAAGCCAGCAGAAGGAAAGAAATAATACAGGTTGAAGCAGAAATAAATGACATAGAAACTAAAAAAACAAACAAACAGTGGAACAGATCAATGAAACCAGGAGCTGGTTCTTTGAAAAAAAACTAATAAAATTTATAAATGCCTATCAGACTTACAAAAAGATAAAAGACCCCAATAAATAAAATCACAAAGGAGAGAGGATAAATAACAACCAACACCACAGAAAGACTATATGGCAAAAAATTGGACAAACTGGAAGAAATGGATAAATTCTTACAAATATATTAACTAATAAAATGAAGGAGGAACAAATAGAAAACTTGAAAAGACTGATAACCAGAAAAAAATAGAATCAGTAATAAAAAAATACTAAAAAACAAATGTCCAGGACAAGATGGCTTCACAGGTGAATTCTACCAAACATTTAAAGAAGACGTAATATCTATTCCTCTCAAGGTATTCCAAAAAATAAAAAGGAAAGAAAACGTCCACATTCATTCTGTGAAGTCAGTATTATCCATATATTAACACCAGATAAACACTCCACTAAAAAGTGAACTATAAGCCAATATCCACGATGAATAGGGATGCAAAAATTCTCAATAAATACGAGCAGACAGAATCCAACAATATATTAAAAGGATCATTGACCCTGAGGAAGTGGGATTTTTTCCTGAGTTGCAAGTGTGGTTCAATATTTGCTAATCAATCACTGTGATACATCACATTAATAAAAGAAAGGATAAGGACTATGTGGTCCTTTCAGTACATGCAGAAAAAGCACTAGACAAAGTACAACATCCATTCATGATAAAAGCCCTCAACAAAGTAAGGTTAGAGGGAACATACTGCAACATAATAAAGGCCATACATGAAAAACTCACAGCTAATATCTCTGATGGGGAACAACTGAGAGCTTTTTCTCTATCGTTAGGAAAAAGACAGGGATATTCACTCTCACCATTGTTACTCAACATAGCAGTGGGAGTCCTAGCCACAACAATCAGACAACAAAAAGAAATAAAAGGCATCCAAATCAGCTAGGAAGAGGTAAAACTTCCACTATTTGTGCATGACAGAATACTCTATGTGAAAAACCTGAAAGACTCCACCAAAAAACTGCTAGAACTGACACATGAAATCAATAAACTTTCAGGATACAAAATCAGTGTACAGAAATCTGTTGCCTTTCGGGGTGCCTGGGTGGCTCAGTCAGCTAAACGTCAGCCTTCGGCTCAGGTCATTATTTCTGGGTCCTGCAACAGAGCCCTGCATTGAGCTCCCCGCTCAGCAGGGACTCTGCTTCTGCCCCTCCGCCCCTGTTCATGCTCTCTCTCTCATTCAAAGTAAATAAGTAAAATCTTAAAATAAATCTGTTGCATTTCCAAACACCAATAATAAAGCAGCAGAAAGAGAAATTAAGGAATCAATCCCATTTACAACTATACACAAATACATATAGAAAACAAAATAAATGCATTTTATTTGTAACTCTTTTCTTCTTATATATGTTAAGAAGGAAACTGTATAGCAACACATACAGTTATATTTATCAAATTAAAATATATGAAGTACAATTTGTATGAAAATATGGTACAAAAGAAAGGGGAGGTAGCAGCTCTATTGGAGAAAAGACTTACGCAATTGGAAGTGGAATTAATCTACCCTACATTGTGTCATTAAAGTATTAATTGTAATTCCCAGGACAACAACTAAGAAAATATCTGAAAATATATAGTAAATTGAACTTATTAAAGAGTATACTGGAAAAGCTACTTTACACAAAGGAAAGCAATAGTGATAGAACAGAGGAACAAAACCTATATGAGGCATACAGAACATAAAAAAAGTCATATGTAAATCCTACCTTGTCTGTATTAAAATAAACATGAATATAGTAAGAAAACCAAAAAACAGAAAACTAATCAAAGCCAGGGAGTGGTAGAATGGATTTAAAAAGTGACTCTAGGCTGTCTGTAAAACACTTTCTTCTATCATAGGCATGGATACTTTGAAAGTTACAGGATGGAGAATGATATGCTATGCAATCAGTAACCAAAGAGAGAAGGAGTGTTTATAATAATAAAAGACAAAATATGCCTTAAGAAAAAAATTGGGGGATGCCTGGGTGGCTCAGTTGGCTAAGCGGCTGCCTTTGGCTCAGGTCATTATCCCAGCGTCCTGGGATCGAGTCCCGCATCGGGCTCCTTGCTGGGCAGGGAGCCTGCTTCTCCCTCTGCCTCTGCCTGCCACTCTGTCTGCCTGTGCTCACTCTCTCTGACAAATAAATAAATAAAATCTTTTAAAAAAATTGGGACTGGAGACAAAGAACATCTACTAATGATAAAATTGTCAATCCAACAGAAATAAATCACAATTATAAACAGACATCTATCAACAGACATATGAATACATGAAGCAGAAACCTGACAGAAATGAAAGAAATAGACAAATCAACAATAACAGATGGAGATTTTGATATCTTATTTTCAATGATGGATAGAAAAAGTAGAAAAAAACCAAGGAAATAAAAGACATTAACAACACTGTAAACCAATAGACATAACGTACATCTATAAAATCTCCACCCAATAACAGAAAAATACACCTTTTTCTCAAATGCACAAGAATGTCAAGAAAACACCATATGCTAGGTCTCAAAAAATTTAACAGAATTAAAATCCTACAAAATATGTTCTCTTACCACAGTGGAATAAAATTAGAAATCAACAGGAGGGGTGCTTGGTGGTTCAGTCAGTGAAGCATCTGCCTTTAGCTCAGATCATGATCCCAGGGTCCTGGGATGGAGTCTGGCATTAGGCTCCCTATTCAGTGAGGAGTCTGCTTCTCCCTCTCCCCTTCCTTCCTGTGCAAGATCTCATTCTCTCTCCCAATTTCTCTCTCAAATTAGTAGAAAAACAGACAAAAAACAAAACAAAAAACTTAAAAAAATCAACAGGAAGGAATTTGGAAATTCACAGATAATGTGGAAATTTAACACACTTCTAAATAACCAAGGGATCAAAGAAGAAACCACAAGAGAAATCAGAAAATACTGTGAGATAAATGGAAACAAAAACACAACATACAAAACTTCTGCAATAAAATTAACTAAATGCATACAGGAAAATATGTGGTTTTAAGTTACAAAAGGAGAAATATCAGAAATATGTGAGATATCTGAAATCAACAACATTTATATCAGAAGAAACTAGAAAAAGAAGGAATTATTAACATAAGGCAAGCAGAAGAAATGAAATAATAAAAGGGATTAGAAAATAATAAAATAGAAAAATTAATAAAAGCAATGAAACCAAATCATCAAAATTATCAAGCTTTTAGTTAGAAGGACCAAGAAGAAAAAGGGAAAAGATTCAAATTACTAAAATCAGTAATGAGAGATGAGACATATAAAAAAGCATTATAGAGGAATATTATGAATAATTAGACACCAATAAGTTAGACAGTGTAGATGAAATGGATAAATTCCTAGAAACATACAAACTACTTAAACTAACTCAAAAAGAAATAGAAAATGTTTACAGACATATGATAATAAATTAGAATGAATTAGTAATCTAAAAAATTGTCCAAACAAAAAATCTCAGGGCAATAAGGCTTCACTGGTAAACATTACAAAAACTCCTAAAAAAGAACCAATACTAAATTTTTACAAAATAAATTACAATAAATCCCAAATTTTTACAAAATAAATTACATGACAACGCTTCTTGACTCATTCTTTGAGTCCAGTATTATCTTGATACCAGAACTAGACAAAGACATCACAACAACAGAACACTAGAAACCGATATCCCTTATGAATAAAAATGCAAAGGGCACCTGGTGGCTCAGCCACTTAAGCATCTGATTTCAGCTCTGGTCGTGATCTCAGGGTCCTGGGATCAAGCACAGCATTGGGCTCCCCACTCAGCAGTGAGTCTGCTTGTCCCTCTAATTCCCCTGGCTTGTACTCTTTTTGTCTCAAGTAAATTTATAAAATCTTAAAATAAAGATAAAGATGTTAAGCTCCTTAATAGAACTAGCAAATTTAATCCAATGACATCTAAATGTATTATCTCCTGTGAGCAAGTAGGATTTGTTCCAGGAATATAAATTAACATGTAAAAGTCAATGTAATACAATAAATAAACAGAATTAATTAATATCATCTCAACAGATGCAGAAAATTTTTTGATGAAATCCAGCACCCACTCATGAGGAAAACATTCAACAGACTAGAAATAAGGAGCCTCATAAAAGAACCACAGTTGCTGACATACTTAATGGTGGATAATTAAACACTTTCTCACCAAGGCTAAGAAAACAAGGATATATGCTCTCACCACCTCTTCAACAATCTATTGGAGAGTATAGGCAAGCTAATTTGGTAAGAAAAAGAACTATGTCATCCAAATTTGAGGGGAAGATGTAAAGCTTGGAGATAACATGATTTTACATAGAGAAAAACCCAAGGACTAAAGAAAAACACTAATAAAACTAATAAACTATATCATGTTGTAAAATACAAGAAGAGGATTTAAAAATCAATTGTATTGGAGTTATATAACTTCTTTATAAATTTTGGAAATGAACCCTTTATCAAATATGTCCTTTGCAAATATCTTCTACCATACCAAAGGTTGCTTGTTAGTTTTGTTGGTGATGTATTTCCTTTGCTGTGCAGAAACTTTTTTATTTTGATGAAGTCACAATAGTTTCTTTTGTTTTCCTTTCTTCGGGAGACATATCTAGAAAGATCTTGCCAAGGGCCAATGTCAGAGAAGTTACTGCCTGTGTTCTCTTTTTTTTTTAAAAAATATTTTATTTATTCATTTGATAGACAGAGATCACAAGTAGGCAGAGAGGCAGAGAAAGACAGAGGAGAAAGCAGCTGTCCCCAGAGCAGAGAGCCCGATGCGGGGCTCGATCCAACGAGCCTGGGATCATGACCCGAGCTGAAGGCAGCGGCTTTAACCCACTGAGCCACCCAGGCGCCCCCTGCCTGTGTTCTCTATAATTTTGATGGTTTCCTCTCTCACATTTAGGTCTTTCACGTCCATTTTGAATTTGTTTTTGTGTATGGTGTACAAAATTGTCCAGTTCCATACTTTTGCATGTTGCTGCCCAGTTTTCCCAACACCATTTCTTAAAGACATTGTCACTTTACTGTTGGATATATTCTTTTCTGCTTTGTTGAAGATAAACTGACCATGTATTTTTGGGTTAATTTCTGGGTTTTCTATTCTGTTCCATTGATCTCTGGGTGCCTTATTGTGCCAATATCATATTGTCTTGATCCCTATAGGTTTGTAATATTACTTGAAGTCTGGAATTATGATGCCTCCAGCTTTGCTTTCCTTATACAAGATTTCTTTGGCTTTATGGGATCTATTGTGATTGCATACAAATTTGGGGAGTGTTTGTTCTAGCTCTGAAAAATGATGGTGGTATTTTGATAGGAATTGCATTAAATATGCACATTGCTTTGGGTAGTATAGACATTTTAACAATATTTGTACTTCTAGTCAATGAGCTGGGGATGCTTTTCCATGTCTTTGTTTCCTCTTCAGTCTCTTTCATCAGTGTTTTACAGTTTTCAGAGAACACTTCTTTTACCTCTTTGGTTGGGTTTATTCCTATGTATCTTATGGCTTTTTGTATAGTTGTAAATGGGATTGATTCCTTAATTTCTCTTTCTGCTGCTTCATTATTTCTGTATAGAAATATAACAGATTTCTGTATGTTGATTTTGTATCATGTAACTTTGCTGAATTCCTGTATCATTTCTAGCAAGTTTTGGTGGAGTCTTTTGGGTTTTCTATGTAGTGTATCATGTCATCTGCAAATAGTGAATGTTTTCTTTCTTCCTTGTCGATTTGTATGCCTTTTCTTTTTGTTTTTTGCTTGCTGTGTAAATGACAGTAGTGATAGTGGATATCCTTGTCTTATTCCTGAACTTACGGGGAAAGCTCTCAGGCTTTCCCCCTTGAGGATATTACCTGTGGGTTTTCGTATATGGCCTTTATTATGTTGCAGTTTATTCTGTCCAAACTTACTTTGTTGAGGGTTTTTCTCATGAATGGATGTTGTGCTTTGTCTAATACTTCTTTTGCTTCTATTGAAATGATCATATGTTCTTATCTTTTCTTTTATTCATGTCTCATATCACAGTGACTGATAAGCAAATATTGAACTATACTTGCAACACAGGAATGAATTCCACTTGACCATGATGAACGATTCTTTTAATGTATTATTTGATTCTCTTTGCTAGTATTTGATAGTGAATTTTGCATCTGTGTTCATCAGGGATACTGCCTTGTAGTTCTCTTTTTTAGTGGACTCTTCCTGTGGTTTTGGTGTCAAGATAATGCTTGCTTTGTAGGATGAATTTGGAAGTTTTACTTCCTTTTCTATTTTTTGGTTTAGTTTGAGAAGAATAGGTGTTATGAAGCCACATGGCCCTGGACTTTTGCTTGTTGGGAGATTTTTTATTACGGATCCAATTTCCTTGCTCATTATCAGTCTGTTCACGTTTTCTGTTTTTTTTTCTTGTTTCAGTTTTGGTAATTTTTATGTTTCTAAGAATTTATCAATATTTTTTGCAAATTTTCCAAGTAGTTGTCATATTGTTCTTCATAATATTCTATTATAATTGTTTTTATTTCGATGGTGTTATTTGTTATTTCTCCTCTTTCATTTGTGATTTTATTTATTTGGTGCCTTTTTTTTTTTTTTTGGTATGTTCCTGAGGTTTATCAACTTTTTAAATTTTTTCAAAGAATAGCTCCTGGTTTCATTGATGTTTTCTACTGTGTTTTTAATTTTTCTATTGAAACACATACAGAACACACTTATTTGTATACTATGATCTTTATTACTTCTTTCTGCCTGCTGGCTTTAAGCTTCATTTGTTTTTCTTTTTTTCTAGCTCCTTTAGGTATAAGATTAGTTTGTTTATTTGAAATTTTTCTTGGCTCTTAAGGTAGGCACGTAGTGGTATATCCTTCTCTCTTAGGGCTGCTTTTGTTGGATACTAAAAGTTTTGTACCGTTGTGTATTTATTTTCATTTGTTTCCATGTTTTTTTTGTTGTTGTTGAAATTTTCTTCTTTGATTTCCTGATTGACCCATTTATCATATGGTATCATGTTTAACTTCCATGTATGTTTGGTATTTCCAATTTTTTTCTTGTGGATGACTTTGAGTTTCATAGATTTGTGGTCAGAAAACAATGCATGGTATGAGTCAATCTTTTTATATATATTGTGTATTGTTTTGTGAACTAATATGTGATATGTTCTGGAGAATGGCCCATGTGCACTTGAAAAGAATGTGTATTCTGCTGCTTTAGGTTGGAATGTTCTGAATATATCTGTTAACTCTCTCTCTGCCTGACTCTCTGCCACTTGTGATCTCTCTCTCTGTCAAATAAATAAATAAAATCTTTAAAAAAATATTATATAATGTGACAATTCTTGAAATGAGAACCTCTCTCTTTCCCCATGGTTTATGTGTCTGTTGTTGTTTCCTTGTTTATTGACTTCTTGAACAAATTCTATATTTTTGTTGTGTTTAACTGCTGAAGTCTTTGGTAGTTTAGCTTAGTGATCACCTACTGATTGGATAAGGATTCCATGAGATATCTTGAGGCAGCAAGTTTCCTAGCCTTTGGTGAAGGGCTATGTTGGTGTATGTTATGTCAGTTTGCAACTCTGCCTACCATTCTCTCCCTGCTTGTTTGGGTGTGCGCACATACCTTCACATGCACATGTCTTTCTAGATTTTTAGGGATAGGTTGTTGCTTTGTATAGGTCATGTACACATGTCATTCTCCAAATTGTCATTCTCTATATTTTTATGAAGCATTTTGGGTTCCTGGACCCAATTTCAATGTATTTTTGGGAGTGGATTCCCCACACTAACAAGCAATTCTCTGAATACCAGCTAGATGTCCTACTATTCAACTCAATTATGACTATCTCCTTGGAAACCAGATTCTACAGGTTACGTTTTCAGTTGTACAACTCTGCACTACTGCTTTCAGATGTCTGTCACAAGTCCAGTTCTTCTGATCAACTGGCTATAAACTAGAGGTTCCAACAATGCCCTTATAAGGTTTGATTAATTTTCTAGAAAGACTCACAGAACTCAAATAAATATTTTACTTTCTAGATTACAGGTTTATTAAAAAGGAATATAACATAAGAACAACTATATAGAAGGTATGTATGAGGCATATTATGGGAAAGGTGTGGCACTTCCATGCCCTGTCTGAGCATACCATTCTCCCCACTTCTCTACATGTTTACTAACCTAGAAGTTCCTTTTGGGTTTTTATGGAGGTTTCATTACATAAGCATGATTGATTAAATCATTGACCATTGGTGGTTCATTCAACCTCCAGCCTCTCTCTTCCCCCAGAGGTCAGGGGAATGAGAATGAGAGTTCTAATGCTCTAATCACATGGTTAGTTGTCCTGACAACCAGTCCCCATTTTTAGGTGTGGTCTAAAAGTCATGCCATTAACCTAACAAAAGGCAATTTCATGGCTCTCATTACTTAGGAGATTTCAAGGGTTTTGGGAGCTGTGAGCTGGGAGTGGTGGATGAAGACCAAATATATATGAGAAATATATTCTAATCATCTGAATTGATCAAATATATATTTCTTTTAAGTCACAATTTATATACACAAGCAAATATTTTGGTCAACCTCTTGATAACTCCAACTTTTACATTTCCTTGGGCTACTACAATTTTCAAAAACTTGAGATGATTATTTTTAACAAATGCCCCCCCCCCAAAAGCATTGTTTACACAGAATGAGCTTTGGGTTAGGACAGAGACTAGCCTTAAGAATGGAGCTTTCAGGGGCGCCTGGGTGGCTCAGTGGGTTAAAGCCGCTGCCTTCGGCTCAGGTCATGATCCCAGGGACCTGGGATCGAGCCCCACATCGGGCTCTCCGCTCTGCAGACAGCCTGTTTCCTCCTCTCTCTCTGCCTGCCTCTCTGCCTACTTGTGATCTCTGTCTGTCAAATAAATAAATAAAATCTTAAAAAAAAAAAAGAATGGAGCTTTCAGGACCTGTTAAAATGGACAAATAGTGATGGGGTGCCTGGGTGGCTCAGTGGGTTAAGCCTCTGCCTTTGGCTCAGGTCATGATCTTGGAGTCCTGGGATCGAGCCCCACATCGGGCTCTCTGTTCGGCGGGGAGCCTACTTCCTCCCCTCTCTCTGCCTGTCTCTCTGCATACTTGTGATTTCTGTCAAATAAATAAATAAAATCTTTAAAAAATGGACAAATAGTGATAGTTCTGTAAGAGTGCAGCCTTGTAAAACTCCAACCCCATTCTGCCCTCTCTGGCGGCTGCTAGCCTGTTGGTTTTCATAGCTATCATTGTTATGAAGCTGTTGATTTTCAGTGCTACAGCAGAGCTGGGGAAACAGTGATCTGATTAACTATACTTAATGCACAACAAAGTACATTGGTATTATCAAGATTCAGTCTTTTATCTTGAACAGAGAATCCTTAGATTCTTAAACCTTTAGTTTATTAGAGAATATCACATATATTATATAATCTGTCATATATATTATATAATCTGTTGTTTATAATATATATTACAGAAAAAAGTTGTATCCAGGTTTTATAAAGAAGTCTTATACCTCAGTAGCTAAACAATAAGAAGACAAAAATCCAGTTATAAATCTGGCAAGAATTTTAACAGACCCTTCATGAAAAAAGATATTATAGGGACGCCTGGGCGGCTCAGTTGGTTAAGCAGCTGCCTTCAGCTCAGGTCATGATCCCAGCGTCCTGGGATCGAGTCCCACACCGGGCTCCTTGCTTGGCAGGGAGCCTGCTTCTCCCTCTGCCTCTGCCTGCTGCTGTCTGCCTCTGCTCGCTCGCCTGCTCTCTCTCTCTGACAAATAAATAAATAAAATCTTTAAAAAAAAGATATTATAAATACCCAATAAGTACATGATAAACTACTTAGCACCATTAGTCATCAAGAAAATGCAAACTAGGGGTGCCTGGGTGGCTCAGCGGGTTAAAGCCTCTGCCTTCGGTTCAGGTCATGATCCCAGGGTCCTGGGATCAAACCCCATGTCGGGCTCTCTGCTCAGCAGGGACCCTGTTTCCTTTCCTCTCTCTCTGCCTGCCTCTCTGCCTACTTGTGATCTCTGTCTTTCAAATAAAGAAATAAAACCTTTAAAAAGAAGAAAAAGAAAATGCAAACTAAAACTATAGTGAGATACCACCACACAGGCATTGAAATGGTTAAAATTAAAATTAAAAAAGTCAGTTACCAGATTTTTATTGTAGCTTTGTTCACAATAGGCAAGATATGGAAGGAACCCAAAGTGTCTGTCAATGGATGAATGGATAAAGGAGATGTGGTATATACATACAATGAAATATTATTCAGCCATAAAAGAGAATGAAATCTTGCCATTTGTTACAACATGGATGGACCTAGAGAGGATTATGCTAAGTGAAACAGGTCAGACAGAGAAAGACAAATACCATATGATTTCACTCATAGTGGGAAAAAAAGAGCAGAAACAGACCCACAAACACAGAGAAGGAACTGGTGGTTGCCATATTAGACGTGAGTGGATGAATGGGCAAAATGAGTGAAAGAGAGTGGGAGGTGCAGGCTTGTAGCTATGGAGTGAATAAATCACTGGGATGAAAGGTATGACATAGGGAATATAGTGAGTGGTATTTTAATAGCATTATATGGTGACAGATGGTAGCTATACTTGTGAGCATAGCATAATGTATAGAGTTATTGAATCACTATGTTGTACACATAAAATATAACATTGTATGTCTGCAATACTTTACTAAAAAGATTTTAAAGTGGATCAATTGAAATTCTCATATATTGTTGATAAGAATACAAAATAGTACATTGACTTTGGAAAAGAGTTTGACATTTTCTTATATGTTTTAAGATACACTTACAACTAATCTTATAACCCATTTATTGGACCCTTATGTCTTTACCCAAGATAAGTAAAAATATATGTCCTAGAAAGATTTATACATGAATTTTTAAAGTAACATTCTTCACAATAGTGAAAAACTAGAAACAGCACAATGTCCATAAATAGGTGATGAATGAATTATGGTATATTTATCCAATGGAATCTACTCAGCAACAAAAATAATGAATTACAGATAGATGAATTTCTAAGATATTGTGCAGACCAAAGTAATCTAGATATGAGGATGTTCCATTATGATTCCATAGAAGAGAATAGTGATAAGTGAATTGGTTTCTATACAGCATTAATTACCTGCCTAATTAATCCTGTTTTATTCTACCTTATTCCCAGAAAGCTTCAGTTGCCTAAAATACACTATCCAGCTACATTCTAGAATGAGTGAGGGAAAAACATAGAAGGCCCATGAATAAGAATGTGGTGTAGAGAGAATCCTCAAAGATAGCTTGAACAATTATGAGATAGAAGCTTGGTGGACAGGAATGCAGAAGTATTAGGAAAGATAAAATAATGGTTTTACATGGTCTAGAATGATGTAGTAAATTTTATTTTAATAAGGAAATAAATGCCCCATACATAACAAGCATTTCTATGTTATCTATTGATTCTTTGGAGTCCAATAGTTACCCAACTCATTTATCTGAAATACATGGCTCATTCCTGACACTTTTCTTAGTACAGAGGCTGAATATATGAGACTTTCTTTGAATGAAGAGCTGCTAATTTATGCTTGTTCATATTTGTGAATGTGATTTGTCTCTGCATTGTCTCTTTTTTTTATATGTTTGTTTATAAGGTAAGTATGGTGTTACCTACCTTTGTGTATTCAAGAGGAATAAATGAGAGTGCTTATGGAAAATCCTTCATAAACTTTTTTCAAGCTCTGTGCAAATGTAAAGTAGTGTTTTCAATCAGACCAGAGGTCTGGAGAAGAGAAGTTGGTGCAAATAATGAAAATGGAAATGAATGCAAGTCCTTTCTTATCCCATGGCTTCACTTACAAAATAATATAAATGTAAAAAATCATAATATTTGTGGCTTCTGAAATGTTCAGATAATTCTAAAAGAGGAGTGGTTATTAACTATACCTTGTTTTATCAAGAAAAAACTGAAGGAATCCAGGTATTTGTGAAAGGGCAATATAAAGAATATTCTTATTTAATTTCCTTGAATGACACAGAAAGCACATGGGGGAGTTCTGGGCTTGTCCTTTCCTGCTGCTGGCCAAGAAGGCCAGAGAAAAGTGATTGTTTTTCAGCCATGGAGCCAGTTTTGTGTTCTCTTTGCTGATGAAATATGGAAAACAGTAAAGCATCCTCCTCTTACATTGGTGTGGACCAGATTTGAAGTAGGAAATGTTACTGCAAAGTGTGGAAAATTGAGAAGGCATGGTAACCTGGTCTGCAGTCCCCACTCTTTGAAAAACCTTTCTTCTTCTTTCTTAAAAAAAAGATTTATTTGTTTATTTGAGAGAGAAAGAGAGTGAGCAAGTGGAGGGAGGGGCAGAGGGAGAGGGAGAGAGAAATTCTCAAGCAGACTCCATGCTGAGCTTGGAACCTGACACAGGGCGCAATCCCACTACCCATGAGATCATGACCTGAGATGAAATCATGGGTCAGACAGTTGTTTTTTTTTTTTAGTCACTGATCCTTTATTTGTCTCCAGTTAATGTATTAAGTATTAGTAAAATGAAAGCTACCATGTATTGAACACTGGTGTACCAGGCACTGTGCTAACAGACTGAGCCATCCAGGCACTCCTCTCCTTCTTCTCTTTCTCCTGCTTCTCCTCTCTCTGCTACTTCTTCTGCTTCTCCTCCTCCTCTCTCTACCTCCTCCTTGCCAATGATGTGTTCAAAGGTTCAAAATAAGCTTTTCTGGAAACAGGATGTAGACATGACGGCAATAAAATTCTAGGCAGGTTAATCTGTTCCAACCAAAGGTCTGAACATGTTTTATTGTGTTTGTGCTTAACTATGTTAGCTTTTTATTGAAAGGAATAGATACTGTCTGTATTCTCTCCCTTTCTGTTGGTCTGAGAGCAAAAACTCTCATAGGCCTATGTATTTCATAGTTGTCAAGGTGGAGAATGATGAAACTATGGAGTTAAAGAAGAAATAGAAAAAAGGGAACCAAAAATAACCAAAATTTTGAGCTTTCCTAGAAGATGGTCTAATGGATTACTTTAGTTAATGAGAGCAGTGTGACTTGAACATTAAAGGACATATGAATCCCCTAGGGATTATATGAAAAATGCAGTGTCTGATTCAGTAAGTCTGGGGTTTGACTTGGGAATGTGTATTTCCATAAAGCTTCCAGGTGATGATGATTCTGCTCTGAGCACCACTGAGAGTAGCAAGGCTGGAGAGTTTGGCTGGACCTCTTGGTGAAGATAATATTTTAAAAATTTCACTAGAGTTATTTTGTCAAAAGGCTAGCTAAATGTGATTTAGTTTTGTACCTTCATTAGATTTTTATTTAATAAAATTCAAAATTATTCACCAAAAATAAAAGCATTTGTCTGGCCTTACTACCCTGAAGTTTTTCATTAATTGCCTCCTTAGTTCAGGTCCCTTGCTGAATACTGTGTGAACAAGTTAAATTTGTTGTCCTGCCTAATCGTAACCTAACCCAGGCTGCCATATGGTTAATGTGTAAAATATTCAGGTTGTGCCTGTGTTGCCATGGAAAAGGCCCTGGAGAAACAGACCATCTGGCTTCTACTTTTGACACTGCTTGCTAGCTTAGGGACCTTGAGTACCACAACTCCAAAATTCAGCTTTTTCCTTTGTAGAATGTTTGTGGTTATTTGTTTGGTGAGAGGTGAGAAAGCATTTAGTCCATTGCCCATAACTGGTGCTCAATTAATGCTTAAGGAAACTCTTTTAGGAGTGAAAATAAGTAGTTTTAAGTCTTATGGGCTTTGGATAGAAGGAGTCAGAGAGGACAGGAATTGAGATTAAAACATGTCTCATAATTTAAAGGAAGAACTTCACTAAACTGCCCTCCTTCCTCTTTAATGGTTTTAGTTGTTCGAATCTTCTACTGAAGTCCTAATATTTTGTTTAACTTTAATTATTTATTTTTTAAATTTTATTTTTTTTCAGTGTTCCAAATTTCATTAACTTTATTAAATGTAAGTTGCTAATTACTGGGAGCACTTCCCTTTGCTTTTGTCCTATCAGCCCTAACAGATATGAATAAATCAGTTAAAGGACAGTCTTGACAATTTCTTCTGTTTCTCTTACTTTGCAGATTATTCTTCAGCTGTTCAGAAATTTTCTCAGACACTGCAGTCCTTTCAGTTTGATTTTATTGGAGACACTCTGACTGATGATGAAATTAACATTGGTAAGTCTTCAGCTACATGTGGCCTTGTGCCTCTTGAGGCAGTTCTGAAACCATGAGTCTCCTAGGTTTCTGGATACGGGGAACCTGGACATCTTCATCCTCTGTGGTCTAGTGCCAGTCTCATAGGAGGCTGCTTAAGAAGGATAGAGAAACACTGTTTTCCAGTCCCATTTCCCTCTCACACAAAAGCAATAAAAAGATATCCCTTAAGCCTCCACTGAGGCCTTTGACTCAGTCAATCTGCAGGGGACTTTTTCTCTAAAGAATCTAATACATGAAAATAGATATTTTTGTAAAGGACAAAGTAAAGGTGATTTTTTTGAAAAAAATTCCAAAATGATTTAGAGTAACAGTCCTCTAAGGAATAAACTCTAGAATGTTTAAAATTAGCATTTATATATGTCCAGCTTTTCACACAACAGGACATTTGACATAACCTCTTGGGAATTGAATTGAACAACTCACTATATGAGCTGTGTGATATTGGACAGATACTTCCTTTTTCTGAGCCTTAGTCTTGTCATCTATAATATGTGGTTAATATTAATATCAAGAATGTTACTAAGAAGAGATTGAACAGTGGAAGTTAAAGAACTTTGTTTTTGTGTTAGTTATTATGAAGTTAAAGTGGTGTCGGCCAACTCTGGCCCTTGGGCCAAATCTTGCCTGCCACTGTTTTTTGGTAAATAAGGTTTTGTTGGAACACAGCCATATTTATTCATTTAAATATTGTCTAAGGGAAAAATATTGTCTAAGGGTACTTTTGTGGTAGGACAACAAAATTGAATAGAAGTGGCAGAGACTGGATGGCTTTCAAAGCCTAAAATATTTGCTCTGGTCATTTAAGAAAAAGTTTGGTAACCAGCAAGTTAAAGAATTCATGTAAAGCATTTGCTAGACAAGAGCACTGAACAACAGAACTATTGTGAATGCTTTAATGTCACTGAAACAAGTTAGTTACACAGTTGTATTTCTAAACCCCAGCATTAAAATATAAAAATGTATTATTATTTAATGGTCATTGTAGTAAATATGAATTGTATATAAAAGTATAAAATTACCTATGATAGTAAGATATTCCAGTACAGAAACAATGTATTGAATGGTATTGGCATATTATAATTTAGCTCTCTTTTGTACATGTATCTCTTTTATGTGTATGCAATTTAGTTCATGCTAAATACATAATTTTATCTTTTTAACCTAACATTTTATCATAATCATCTTCTGATTGCATTTAAAATTCTTTGTAAGTTTCATGGTGGGGGGGGCAAGGACATTGTTTTTATTCACTGCTATTTCCCCAGCATGTAGAGGAGTACCTAGCATATAGTAGATGCTCAATACATGTTTGCTGAATGAAAAAAAATAATGGATGCATTCAGATCTCTTTATTATAGGAGCCATACTTTATATAGTATTCAACTATTTAGCTTATTTCCAATTTTTCACTATTATAAATAATACTTCAATGAGTACTTTTATGAGCCTAAGATTGATAACTTAGTAAATGTGGTGGTGTAGCTAATGAAGCACACATTTGCATTTATATTATTTATTCACTTCATTTTAATTTTATAAATCTAGTTTTGTCTAAGGGCATGACTTATTTAAAAGTTAATATCATGGGCTTGAGAATCAGATAGCCCAAATTTGAACTCTAGCTTTGGAACTTATTATCTGTGTAAACTGGGTAGGTGACTCCCTTTTAAGTGTAAATTTTTCTCATATAGAAATAGGGATGAGGTGATCAATGCCAAGTGCCTAAATACATGTTAACTGTTTAATCATTGTTAATATAATATTTGCTTTCTTTGTGCTCTGCAATGGACCGAATGTTTCTGTGCCCTTCCCAAAATTCATATGTTGAAATTCTAACCCCTGATATGGTGGTATTAAGAGCTGGAGTCTTTGGGAGGTACTTAGGTCATGAATGTGGAACCCCTCATGAATGGGATTAGTGTCCTCATAAAAGAGACACCAGAGGGCTCTTTTACCTTGTTCCATCATGTGAAGATACACAAGAAGTTGTCAGTCTGCAACCTTGAAGAGGGCTCTCACCAGAACCTAACTATGCTGACACCCTGTTCTCAGATTTCCAACCTCCAGAAATGTGAGAGATAAATTTCTCTTGTTTATAAGCCACCCAGTCTATAGTACTTTGTTATAGCATCCTAAACTTAGTAAGACAGAAGAAATTGGTACTGAGAAGTTGGGGTGTTGCTGTACCAGATACCTAAAAATGAGGTAGCTTTGGAATTAAGTAATGGGAGGAATCTGCAAAAGTTTGGAAGTGCATGCTAGGAAAAGCCTAGATTGCCATGAATGGAATTTTAAAGGCAATTGTGGTGAGAGCTCAAAAAGAAAAAAGGCGAGCCATAGAGAAAGTTTCCATGAACAAAATGTTATTAGACAATAGAGAAAAGCGATCCTTGTTATAAAGTAGGCAAAGAACTTGGCTGAACTGTGTTTATATTCTGGTGTTTTGTGGAAGGTAGTGTTTTCCGACTAAAAAAATTGAATGTTTGCCTGAGGAAATTTGTAAGCAAGTTGTTAAAAGAATGCTTGGTTCCCCCTGTTTCTGCTAAAAGCTGAGAGGAGAAAAATGAATTAAAGATGGAATTATTAAACAAAATGGAACAAGAATTTCAAAGTGTGGACATTTCTCTGCCTATCCATATTATAAAAAAAATGACAGTGTGTTTGGAAGAGAACACCAGTGGTATGGTGGACTGACCATTGCATAAGGAGATCAGTGTGGGTCATAAACCATGGATGTAATCAACTATTCCAACAGAAGCCAGGGGTAAAGAGATTATATGAGCAGAAACACTACCTACTGGGACTATAGGAAACAAAAAAATGGGACAAAATGAAGGAAGACTCTTTGACTTCTTAGACCCTATAAGCTGTTTGGCTATGAACATGCACTATTTTTCAAAGACAAGAGAAGAAGTACTCTGAAGCCAATCCAGAGATCATCAGGGCTGCCATTTCTATCACATGCCTAGAGTCTAGAGGCCCTGGGACCTCCCACTAGATTTGAAAGGGTGAGACCAATGCCCAAGGAGCTGTAGGGGCGGGCCCACTGAGGGTACAACACCTACCTTACCATAAATGTCAACCAGTGCCATTTAGGAAAAAGGTGTGTGAGTTTGAGCATGATAGCTTATAAACAAAATAAAACAACATAAATAAACAAAATGACATCCCCCAGTGATGCCATATTCTTGTGGGGGTTTGTGAGCTCCATGTAAGCAGCTAGCTGTGACACATCTGCTTCATAATGCTTTACAGTAACACTTTAACTCAGTTACCATTTGTCTACCAACTCCAGAAACTCATAGTTATCATCTGATCATTGCCTTTAGGGATGATGAATCATGAATTGACCTTTATTGATGGGGACTGAAAAAAGATTTTGAGATTTTAATTCGCCTGACATAGTCATCCTTGTTGAGTATGCCATTTTGAGAGCTGGGATTTGTGGCAGTAGTGAGAAGAACAACCAGTGCTCCAACAGTTTAAGGTGATGCTCTTTGTGGGCTTTGAGAAGAAATATTAGAGACCCTACTGGGAGGGCACTGTTAGGAAAGAACAGTTGTGTTGGAAGCTGAGGTGGGAGAGTGTGCCATACCCTCAAATTGCCAACACTACTAGCCCAGAGTAGATAGATCTTCTGTTTAACTGGAAAAATTGGTAAAAGTACAGTTATAGTAGAATTTTGGGTTGAGATTTAGATTTCATATTATATGTGAAGAGGGCCTTGCATTTCTTTTCATAATGAATTTTTTTGATGGCTACAAAATGGTACTCAGTACCATTAACTCCCTTGTAGATACCAGTTGTCTAACAGAGATGGTAGTGATTCCTAGAGGATGTGAGCAAAACCTGAGACTTCTCTGAAGAGTCCCTTACCTTGATCATCAGCACTAGTAACTAACTTGGGTAGTCTGTATGTAATAGGGACAAGTGAGAGGAAGTGTCTCACTGCCCTGATATTTGTCCCTACTCTAGAGCAAGACATCTATGCCTTCAATTGGCATTGCATGGCTTTTTCTCTACCTCTGTATCTTAGTAACCAAAGGAAATCACAGGTGTTTAGGTAGTTTTGTGTATACTTTAGATTTATTAGCTATGGGATCTTAGCAATATTATCCAAGCTTGTTGGGCCTCTGTTTCCCTCATCTGTAAAGCAGGAAGTATAATCTGTTTCACATGACTGTGGGAAATCAACCAGGTAAGTACATATACCAGAGAGTATATGTAAATCATTAGGCTCAGTGTCTGACTTATGATTGGTGCTCAGTATCTCATAGTTGTTACCAGGAAGGTGGTAGAACCTAAGTTTTGGAAAATCTCAGTTTGAAATTATACTTCTTGAATAACTGCAAAGGAAAATGTAAAATAAAATATTAGTATTCCAAGAACATTAGAGAATATCTAGCTTAGTTATTCCTTATAGATGTCAGAGTGACCTGAAGCTCTTATTGATCCAGAATCTCAGGACCTCTCTTAGATCAAATGAATCAGAATCTCTGTAATGGAGCCCAGGGCTCTGATTTCTACACAGTCATCATAATATCAGTGAGCATTTTGGAACCCCATGTCAGTTTTCAGGTTTTTTTTCAAACTGTTCCTTGGATCCTCAATTTCTCCTATCCACCAAAGCTCAAATGAAGCAGGTAAGAATTTACTTGAAGAATTGAATTTACAGGTGAAAAAAACAAGCTGATACTTTCAGAGTGCTTACCAAGTACCACATCTTGTTTTAAGCACTTTACATAAACTGATGAGAGAGAGGCAGAGACAGGTGAATGCGAGCGTCTGTGCACACACACATACACACATACACAGCAAGAGAGTGAGAGAGGGAGAAAATGAGAATATACTAAGCTGGTTTACCAACCCTCCCACCACCACTCCTGCCAATCCTACAGATAGGGAAACTGATGTCCAGAGTTGGGCTAGTGATTGTTGAAGGTAGTGCCAGAACCAAAGTCTCCTAAAGCCCAACTGATTTATGCAACTAATTTTTATTTTTTTAATATTTTATTTATTTATTTGACATACAGAGAGATCACAAGTAGGCACAGAGGCAGGCAGAGAGAGAGGGGGAAGCAAGCTTCCCACTGAGCAGAGAGCCCAATGTGGGGCTCGATCCCAGGACTCTGAGATCATGACCTGAGCCGAAGGCAGAGGCTTAACCCACTGAGCCACCCAGGTGCCCCGATTCAATCATTTTTTTATTGAGCAACTGCTATGAATCCTGCCCTCATGGAACTTCCATTCAGGTAAGTTTTAGGAAGAAATGTATGCAAATAACTTCCTATATCATTGCAGTACTTAGGAGCAAGAAAGATGGGTGCTTTCCACATAGGTGTCAGAGAACCTCCTTGCTCTTTTCTACCCTGCTATGCATTTGCTCATCAGTAAATAGGTGGAATGTATTGGAAATTATCCACTAAATGACTGGGGCTCAGAGACACAATGAATCTCCCTGTCCTCGAGGATCTCAGTCTATTAAAGGAGGCAGATGAGTATACAGACAATTGCAAGACAATATAATAAGTACTATGATAGAGGTAGGCACACAGTAGCCCCTATTCCACACTGCTGTGTGTGTGTGTGTGTGTGTGTGTGTGTGTGTGTGTGTGTGTGTCAGAGAGAGAGAGAGAAAGAGAGAGAGAGAGAGATAGGGAGAATAAATAAGGAAGGCTTCTCAGGGAAATGATACCGAAATTAGATGCAGGGCTAGGGTGAGGCAAGTGAGGATTCTAGGGCTGAAATTTAAGAAAGCACTTATTCTCAGGTTCATGCAAAGTGTAGGTGGGCACCAGATTGTGAGTGCCTCCTAAACTTTGCACCCTAAGTGCCTCACTTGCCTTTCTCCTGTCCTGGTCCTGATCTGAGTTGGATTTCTAAAGGATGAATGAGAATTAAAAAAAGACAACAGAGAAAACAAATACACAAAAGTACAATTGAGGGGAGTAAGATTATATCTTTCTTGAAACTGGAAGACACTGAATGTTACAGGAAAAAGTTGAGGGGGGTCAGAGATTAAGGCCAGAGAGGTTGTATAAAGGTTAAGTGAGTCTTGGCAGGTGGTAAAAATGAGTAAAGCCGACTAGATATAGGATGGCAATTGATATTCTGTCTCTGTGACTTGGTAATGAGAGGAAGGGCTTATGACTAACAGAAAAAGACATGCTACATCTAAGAGCAGCATCCTTGAATGGGCTCCAGTGATTGTTGCCATCTAAAAATGTAGGTCTATATTGCCAGTATCTCTTACTTTTTTCCAGAAAATTATACCCAGATATTTTATGCATAGTATTAATTGTCAGCAGTTAAGTCAAATAAAAACACTATGGAGTCTGAGAAACAAAGAACCCAGGGTTTTGGAGGGGAGGGGTGGCTGATGGGGGAGCCTGGTGGTGGGTATTAAGGAGGGCACGTATGGCATGGAGCTGGGTGTTGTACATAATCAATGAATCTTAGAACATTGCATCAAAAACTAATGATGTATTGTATGGTGAATGGTGACTAATATAACATAATTTAAAAAAACCAAACATTATCCAAAATAAGCAAAACATACCTATTGGCCAAATGGAGTGGATGGGTTCGTGATGTTGATGCCTGGGTTAGACAGCGAGGGGCCTGGAGTACCTCATGAAATATTTTGGATTATATCCTGAAGTTTATGGGGAATAAGACACAGATGGGAAAAGATCAGGAAGGATACCTAGGCAGATTCCCCAAAGTTTTGACTTAATCTTAAAAATTCTGGTGGACCTCACTGGAGAACCATATATATATATTTTTTTCTTTTCAAGTTTTTATTTAAATTCCAGTTAACATACAGTATAATATTAGTTTCAGGTATCAAGTTAAGTCATCCATCACTTATATATAACACTTAGTGCTCATCACAAGTGTCCTCCATAATATCCATCGCCCATTTAATCCATGCCCCTGCCTACCTACCCTCCAGCAACTCTCAGTTTCTTCTCTATAGTTAAGAGTCTGTTTCCTTGTTTGCCTCTCTCTTTTTCCCCCTATGTTTATCTCCTTTGTTTCTTAAATTCCACATATGAGTGGAATCATATGCTATTCGTCTTTTTCTGACTGGCTTATTTCGCTTAGCATAACACACTCTAGCTGCATCCACATCATTGCAATGTCAAGAATTCATTCTTTCTAGAGCCAAGTAATATTCCATTGTATGTGAGTGTGAGTGTGTCTATGTGTGTGTGTGAAAAGATAGATATATATGTGTACATTGTGTATATATGTGGGTCCACAAAAAACACACATATATGCATATATATACACAATATACACTATATATATGTGTGTTTATGTGTGTATATATACATATATTTATATATTCTCATATCTGCTTTATCCATTCATCTTCATCAGTCAGTTGACATTTGGCCTCTTATCATAATTTGGTTATTGTTGATAATGCTGCTATAAACATCAGGGCACATGTATCCCTTCAAATTAGTATTTTTGTATCTTAGGGCAAATACCTAGTAGTGCAATTGCTGGATCATTGGGTACTTCTATTTTTAACATTTACATGAACCTCCATACTGTTACCAGAGTAGCTGCATGAGTTTGCATTACCACCAACAGTGTAAGAGGTTCCTCTTTCTCTGCATCCTCACCTACATCTGTTGTTTCCTGTGTTGTTGATTTTAGCCATTCTGAAAGGTGTGAGGTGGTATCTCATTGTAGTTTTAATTTGTATTTCCCTGATGATCAGTGATTTTGAGCATCTTTTCATGTGTCTGCTGGCCATCTGGATGTCTTCTTTGGAAAAATGTCTATTCATGTTTTCTGCCCAATTTTTAACTGGATTATTTGTTGTTTTTTAAAAAAATATTTTATTTTTTAAATTTTTTATTTTTTATAACCACATAATGTATTATTAGCCCGAGGGGCACAGGTTCGTGAATCGCCATGTTTATACACTTCAGAGCACTCACCATAGCACATACCCTCCCCAATGTCCAAAACCCCACCACCCTCTCCCGACACCCCTCCCCACAGCAACCCTCAGTTTGTTTTGTGAGATTAAGAGTCCCTTATGGTTTGTCTCCCTCCCGATCCCATCTTGTTTCATTTATTCTTTTCCTACCCCCAGGCCCCCCACGTTGAATCTCACCTTCCTCATATCAGGGAGATCATATGATAGTGGTCTTTCTCCGAATGGCTTATTTGGCTAAGCATAATACCCTCTAGTTCCATCCATGTCATCGCAAATGGCAGGATTTCATTTCTTTTGATGGCTGCATAGTATTCCATTGTATATATATACCACTTCTTCTTTATCCATTCATCTGCTGATGGACATCTAGGTTCTTTCCTTAGTTTGGCTATTGTGGACATTGTTGCTATAAACATTCGGGTGCACGTGCTCCTTCGGATCACTACGTTTGTATCTTTAGGGTAAATACCCAGTAGTGCAATTGCCAGGTCATAGGATAGCTCTATTTTCAACTTTTTGAGGAACCTCCATGCTGTTTTCCAGAGTGGTTGCACCAGCTTGCAGTCCCACCAACAGTGTAGGAGGGCTCCTCTTTCTCCGCATCCTCGCCAGCATCTGTCATTTCCTGACTTGTTCATTTTAGCCATTCTGACTGGTGTGAGGTGGTATCTCATTGTGGTTTTGATTTGTATTTCCCTGATGCCCAGTGATGTGGAGCACTTTTTTCATGTGTCTGTTGGCCATCTGGATGTCTTCTTTGCAGAAATGTCTGTTCATGTCCTCTGCCCATTTCTTGATTGGATTATTTGTTCTTTGGGTGTTGAGTTTGCTAAGCTCTTTATAGATTTTGGATACTAGCCCTTTATCTGATATGTCGTTTGCAAATATCTTCTCCCATTCTGTCAGTTGTCTTTTGGTTTTGTTGCCTGTTTCCTTTGCTGTGCAAAAGCTTTTGCTCTTGATGAAGTCCCAATAGTTTATTTTTGCCCTTGCTTCCCTTGCCTTTGGCGATGTTCCTAGGAAGAAGTTGCTGCGGCTGAGGTCAAAGAGGTTGCTGCCTGTGTTCTCCTCAAGGATTTTGATGGATTCCTTTCTCACACTGAGGTCCTTCATCCATTTTGAGTCTATTTTCATGTGTGGTGTAAGGAAATGGTCCAATTTCATTTTTCTGCATGCGGCTGTCCAATTTTCCCAACACCATTTGTTGAAGAGGCTTTCTTTTTTCCATTGGACATTCTTTCCTGCTTTGTTGAAGATTAGCGGACCATAGAGTTGAGGGTTTATTTCTGGGCTCTCTATTCTCTTCCATTGATCTATGTGTCTGCTTTTGTACCAGTACCATACTGTCTTGATGAACACAGCTTTGTAATAGAGCTTGAAGTCTGGAATTGTGATGCCACCAACTTTGGCTTTCTTTTCCAATATTCCTTTGGATATTCGGGGTCTTTTCTGGTTCCATATAAATTTTAGGATTATTTGTTCCATTTCTTTGAAAAAATTGGATGGGATTTTGATAGGCATTGCATTAAATGTGTAGATAGCTTTAGGTAGCATAGACATTTCCACAATATGTATTCTTCCAATCCATGAGCATGGAATATTTTTCCATTTCTTTGTGTCTTCCTCAATTTCTTTCATGAGTACTTTATAGATTTCTGAGTATAGATTCTTTGCCTTTTGGTGAGGTTTATGCCTAGGTATCTTATGGTTTTGGGTGTAATTGTAAATGGGATTGACTCCTTAATTTCTCTTTCTTCTGTCTTGTTGTTGATGTAAAGAAATGCAACTGATTTCTGTGCATTGATTTTATATCCTGACACTTTACTGAATTCCTGTACAAGCTCTAGCAGTTTTGGAGTGGAGTCTTTTGGGTTTTCCACATATAGTATCATATCATCTGCAAAGAGTGATAGTTTGACTTCTTCTTTGCTGAGTTGGATGCCTTTAATTTCTTTTTGTTGTATGATTGCTGAGGCTAGGACTTCTAGTATATGTGGAATAGCAGTGGTGATAGCGGACATCCCTGCCGTGTTCCTGACCTTAGCAGAAAAGCTTTCAGTTTTTCTCCATTGACGATGATATTTGCAGTGGGTTTTTCATAGATGGCTTTGATGATATTGAGGTATGTCCCCTCTATCCCTACACTTTGAATAGTTTTGATCAGGAATGTTGCTGTCCTTTGCCAAATGCTTTTTCAACATCTACTGAGAGTATCATATGTTTCTTGTTCTTTCTTCTATTAATGTATTGTATCACATTGATTGATTTGCAGATGTTGAACCAACCTTGCAACCCTGGAATAAATCCCACTTGGTCATGGTGAATAATCCTTTCAATGTACTGTTGGATCCTATTGGCTAGTATTTTGGTGAGAATTTTTGCATCCGTGTTCATCATGGATATTAGTCTGTAATTCTCTTTTTTGATGGGATCCTTGTCTGGTTTTGGGATCAAGGTGATGCTGGCCTCATAAAATGAGTTTGGAAGTTTTCCTTCCATTTCTATTTTTTGGAACAGTTTCAGGAGAATAGGAATTAATTGTTCTTTAAATGTTTGGTAGAATTCCCCTGGGAAGCCGTCTGGCCCTGGGCTCTTGTTTGTTTGGAAATTTTTGATGAATTTTTCCATCTATTTACGGTTATGGGTCTGTTCAGGTTTTTTATTTCTTCCTGGTTCAGTTGTGGTAGTTCATATGTCTCTAGGAATGCATCCATTTCTTCCAGGTTGTCAAATTTGTTGGTGTAGAGTTGCTCATAGTATGGTCTTATAATTGTTTGTATTTCTTTGGTGTTGGTTGTGATCTCTCCTCTTTCCTTCATGATTTTATTTATTTGGGTCCTTTCTCTTTTCTTTTTGATAAGTCTGGCCAGGGGTTTATCAATCTTATTAATACTTTCAAAGAACCAGCCCTAGTTTCGTTGATTTCTTCTTTTGTTTTTTTTGGTTTCTATTTCTTTGATTTCAGCTCTGATCTTTATGATTTCTCTTCTCCTTCCGGGTTTTGGCTTTCTTTGTTGTTCTTTCTCTAGCTCCTTTAGGTGTAGGATTAGGTTGCGAACCTGAGACCATTCTTATTTTTTGAGAAAGGCTTGTATCGCTCTATATTTTCCTCTCAGGGCTGCCATTGCTGTGTCCCACAGATTTTGAACCATTGTGTTTTCTTTATCATTTGTTTCCATGAATTTTTTCAATTCTTTAATTTCCTGGTTGACCCATTCATTCTTTAGAAGGATGCTGTTGAGTCTCCATGTATTTGGGCTCTTTCCAAAATTTCCTCTTGTGATTGAGTTCTAGCTTCAGAGCACAGTGGTCTGAAAATATGCAGGGAATGATCCCAATCTTTTGATATTGGCTGAAACCTGATTTATGACCCAGGATGTAATCTATTCTGGAGAATGTTCCATGGGCACTAGAGAAGAAAATGTATTCTGTTGCTTTGGGTTGGAATGTTCTGAATATATATGTGATGTCCATCTGGTCCAGTGTGTCATTTAAGGTCTTTATTTCCTCGTTGATCCTTTGCTTGGATGATCTGTCCATTTCAGTGAGGGGGCTGTTAAAGTCCCCTACTATTATTGTATTATTGTCGATGTGTTTCTTTGATTTTGTTATTAATTGTTCTATATAGTTTGCTGCTCCCATGTTAGGGGCATATATATTTAAAATTGTTAGTTCTTCTTGTTGGACAGACCCTTTGAGTATTATATCGTGTCCTTCCTCATGTCTTCTTATCATCTTTGGCTTAAAATCTAATCGATCTGATATAAGAATTGCCACCCCAGCATTCTTCTGATGTCCATTAGCATGGTAAATTGTTTTCCACCCCCTCACTTTCAATCTGGAGGAGTCCTTGGGTCTAAAATGAGTTTCTTGTAGGCAGCATATTGATGGGTTTTGTTTTTTTATCCATTCTGATACCCTGTATCTTTTGATTGGGGCATTTATCCCATTTACATTCAGGGTAACCATTGAACGATATGAATTTAGTGCCATTGTATTGCCTGTAAGTTGACTGTTACTGTATATTTTCTCTGTTCCTTTCTGATCTACTACTTTTAGGGTCTCTCTTTGCTTAGAGGACCCCTTTCAATATTTCCTGTAGAGCTGGTTTGGTGTTTGCAAATTCTTTCAGTTTTTGTTTGTCCTGGAAGCTTTTTACTCTCCTTCTATTTTCAATGATAGCTTAGCTGTATTTAGTATCCTTGGCTGCATGTTTTTCTCGTTTAATGCTCTGAATATATCATGTCAGTTCTTTCTGGCCTTCCAGGTCTCTGTGGATAAGTCTGCTGCCAATCTAATATTTTTACCATTGTATGTTACAGACTTCTTTTCCCGGGCTGCTTTCAGGATTTTCTCTTTGTTGCTAAGACTTGTAAATTTTACTATTAGGTGATGGGGTGTGGACCTATTCTTATTGATTTGGAGGGGGATTCTCTCCACCTCCTAGATTCTGATGCTTGTTCCCTTTGCCATATTAGGGAAATTCTCTAATAATTCTCTCCAATATACCTTCTGCTCCCCTCTCTCTTTCTTCTTCTTCTGGAATCCCAATTTTTCTAATGTTGTTTCGTCTTATGGTATCACTTATCTCTCGAATTCTCCCCTTGTGGTCCAGTATTTGTTTGTCTCTCTTTTGCTCAGCTTCTTTATTCTCTGTCATTTGGTCTTCTATATCACTAAGTCTTTCTTCTGCCTCATTTATCCTAGCAGTAAGAGCCTCCATTTTTGATTGCACCTCATTAATAGCTTTTTTGATTTCAACTTGGTTAGATTTTAGTTCTTTTATTTCTCCAGAAAGGGCTTTTATCTCTTCGGAGAGGGTTTCTCTAATATCTTCCATGCCTTTTTCAAGCCCAGGTAGAACCTTGAGAATCAGCATTCTGAACTCTAGATCTGACATGTTACCAATGTCCGTATTGATTAGGTCCCTGGCCTTCAGTACTGCCTCTTGTTCTTTTTTTTTTTTTTTTGTAGTGAGTTTTTCCGCTTTGTCATTTTGTCCAGATAAGTATGTATGAAGGAGCAAATAAAGTACTAAAAGGGTGGCAACGATCCCAGGGAAATGTGCTTTAACCAAATCAGAAGAGACCCCAAATAGTGGGGAGAGGGGAAAAGGGGATAAAAATAATTTCAGAAAAGAAAAATTAAAAAAAGAAAACAAATAAAGAAAAACTATAGAAAAGAATATATATATATATATACATATATATGTATTATATGTGTATATGTAATATATAGTATATGTGTATACAGACACCCACACACACACCCACACACACACACATATATACTAGACTGGTGACCAGAATAGGGTCACCTACTTAATTTTGGGAGTATTTGCTCTTTTAGAAGAAACTATCTCCCAAAATTTTAAAGAACGAAAAACATATATAAGGGCAAACAGAATGAGGGGATGGAATATGCCTATAAAGAGGAAATAACATTTTTTAAAAATTTCTAAAAAAGGATTTGAACAAGTAAGTTGGTTGGGAGGACAGCGAAAAAGAAAGTGGAGAGAATTTGCTCAGGCTGGAGACTAGAACAAGCCCCGAGCTAGATTTAGGGTATATTTTGATTTGTTAGAAAAAGTTGTACCTCAAATTTTTTAGAAGAACAAACCCTATGTGTATTCCAAAAATAAAGTTAGATACAATGAAAGATAAAATATGACTATAAGAATGAAGGTTCAAAAAACATTATTATTTTTATTATTTTAATGAATGTTATTGTTAAGGTAAACTAGTTAAAACATGTTATAAGAGGAAAGGGTAAACATTAAAAAAAATTCGTAGGAGAAAGAAAAATAAAAAAAAATATTTAATTAACTGGAGGACTAAAGAATCATGGGGAGAAAGCCCTGAATTCCATGCTTTGCTTTCTCCTCCTCTGGAATTCCGCTGTTCTCCCTGGTAAGTGAACTTCATCTTGGCTGGATTTGTTGTTGATATTCTGGGGGAGGGGCCTGTTGTAGTGATTCTCAAGTGTCTTTGCCCGAGGTGCAATTTTACCACCCTTACCAGGGGCTAGGCTAAGTAATCCGCTCAGGTTTGCTTTAGGGAGCTTTTGTTCCTGAACGATTCCGTATAGTTCCGGAGGATGGGAATGAAAATGGCGGCCTCTCAATCTGCAGCCCGGAGCAGCCAAGAGTTTGGGGCCCCACTCCTCAGTGCACCCTTAGAGAAAAGCGCTCAATCACTCCTGTCTCCCTGGCCTCTGGCTGCACTTGGAGAAAAGTGCTCAATCACTCCTGTCTCCCTGGCCTCTGGCCGCACTCTGAGCTCACCCAGCCTGTGACCAAACATCTCTGATTCTTGCACACAGCTCCGCTTGGAGTCTCCGAATCTCACAGATCCCTGAGCTCTACCAGGGGGTGTCTTCTTGGATCTTGTGGGGTCCATACTCACAGAGCACTGGCGCCATGGATTATGGTTCAAGGTAACCCTGAGTTGAGATCTCACTCCTTGGCTCTGTCTCTGTAGCCGGCTTCCCTGCTCAAATCCCAGCGAGCTCTGCAACACTTAGACACCCCCAATCCTTCTGTGACCCTGCGTGGGCTTCACCATGGTTCAGCCTCTGGAGCGATGTCCCTCCGTGGAGCAGACTTTTAAAAGTCCTGATTTTGTGCTCCATTGTTCCGCCATTTGCCGGGATCCATCCCCTCCCCCCGCAGTCTATCTTCCCTTCGCTTTGGATTCACTTTTCCACCAGTCCTACCTTTCAGAAAGTGGTCGATTTTCTGTTTCTAGAATTGTTGCTCTTCTTCTCTTCAATCTCCTGTTGGATTTGTAGGTATTCTCAATGGTTTGATAAGCTATCTAGCTGATCTCCTGCTGCTTGATGTCGTCTCAGCCTGCTACTTCTCCACCATCTTGACTCTTCCTGGGTTATATGTTTTTAAGCATTTGTCAGATACATAATTTGCAAGTATCTTCTCCCATTCTTAAGGTTGCCTTTTAGTTTTATTGATGATTTCCTTTGGTGTGCAGAAATGTTTTATCTTGATGAGGTCCCAATAGTTTATTTTTGCTTTTGTTCTCCTCCCTCAGGAGACATATATAGTAAGAAGTTGTTATGGCTGATGTCAAAGGAGTTATTGCTTGTTGTGTTCTCCTTTGGGATTCTGATGGTTTTCTGTTTCATATTTAGGTCTTTCTTCCAATTTGAATTTTTTTTGTGTATGGTGTAAGGAAGTGGTCCAGTTTCATTCTTTAGCATGTTGCTGTCCAGGTTTCCCAACACCATTTGTTGAAGATACTGTCTTTTTTTCCATTGGATATTCTCCCCTGCTTTGTCAAAGATTAGTTAACCATATAGTGTAGTCTATTTACATTCAGTGTAACTATTGAAGATACTTACTACTTAGTGCTATTTTATTATTTGTTTTGTTGTTTCTGGAGAGTTTCTCTGTTTCATTCTAGTCTTTGTTGCTTTTGGTCTTTCCTTCCTACTCAAGGAGTCCCCTTTAATATTTTTTTATTATGTTCCATTAGCCAGCATATAGTACATCATTAGTTTTTGATGTAGTATTCATTGATTCATTAGTTGCATATAACAGCCAGTGTTCATCACAATATGTGCCCTTTAATATTTTTTTGCAGGACTGGTTTAGTGGTCATGCACTCCTTTAGTTTTTGTTTGTCTGGGAAATTCTTTATCTTTCCTTCTGTAGTGAATGATAGTCTTGCTACTGGATAGAGTATTCTTGGCCACAGATTTTTCCCATTCAGCACACTGAATGTATCCTGCCACTCTCTTCTGTCTTGTCAAGTTTCTGTGAAGACATCTGCTGCTAACATAGTGGACTTCCCTTGTACATTAAGGACTTCCTTTTTCTTGCTGCTTTTAGAAATTTTTCTTCATCACTATGTTTTGCAAGAATTTTTTTTTTCTTTTGCAAATTTAACTACAATATATCTTGGTGTTGGTCTGCTCTTGTTGATTTTGATGAGGGTTCTGTGTGCCTCCTGGATTTGGATGTCTGTTTCCTTCCCCAGATAAGGGAAGTTTTCAGCTATTGTTTCTCAAATAAATTTTCTGCCCTCTTTCTCTCTCCGCTTCTTGAGGGACTCTTATGATATGAATGTTATTATGTTTGATGGAGTCACTTAGTTCCCTAATTCCATTCCCATGATCCATCTTTCTTTATTCTCTATTTTGTTCAGCTTCATTATTTTATCTTCTATATCACTTATTCATTCCTCTGGTGTTTCCATCCTCATGGAAAGTTTCCTTTCCATCCTCTAGTCAGTTTCAAATCTCAGATATTGCATTTTTAAATTAGACCTGATTTGTTTTACTTCTTTATCTCTGTGGTAAGGGTCTTCCTGATGTCTTCCATGCTTTTACTGAAGGCTAGCGAATATCCTTATAACTCTTAGTTTAAATTCTGCAGCAGAAATATTACTTATTTCTTATCTGTTTCTTATCTATTTACTTATCTGTTTCAATTAGATCTCTGGCCATGATGTTTTCTTGTTTTTTCTTTTGGGATGTATTCCTCTGTCTTGCATTTTGTCTAGGTCTTTGTCTTCTTCTCTGTGCTAGAAAATCCTGTTATCTTTTCTGCTCCTGAGAGCAGTGGCTTTATGAAGATGAGGTTGTATAATGTCCAGGGCCTGTTGCTTCAGGAAGTATCTCTAGTGTGTGCTGTGTGCATTGTGCTGTTGTGTTTTTGGCTGCTCTGTCCCTTAGATCAATCTTCTACAGTGGTTCTCCTTGTTTGCAGTGGGCAGTGTTTGGTCCTTGGCCTGAGTATGGCAAATTTCAACTAGGTATGCTCTGTTCTGCTTTTTAAATGAGACCTAATGCTATCTGCACTAGAACTGAAGCTTTGCAGAACTCAGTGGTCAGTAGACATGGCGCTTTTGGGGGTGTGTGCTTTTTTTCTTGGGAAGGAGCTTGCTGTACTGGTCCTTAGACATACTTTCCTGAGAAAAGCAGTACTAGCAGAGTGCGGGGGGGGTGGGACTTGGTGTATGCAGGTTAGGCAGCCAGTGTTGGTGTTGTGCTGTTTATTGAAGTTCATTTATGCTGAGGAGCAGGGTATGGAAATGGTACCAGCCTATTCCTTTGTCTCTAGAGAGTGGAGTCCTTGCTTAGTGCTGTCAGGGAGTGCTCCCAAAAGAGTGAATAATTTTCCCTCATGTGTCCCCAGTGTTTTTCAAATTGTTGTTTTCACAGTGTCTCCATGTTGCTTTCCTGCCTGGATGGCACAGTTCACTTTGTGTTCTATCCCAGCCAAGCCAGCTGATTTTTAAGACTTCATACTTTGGGGACTTGGTATTGTGGGGAGCTGTGCTGGTCTTCTGGGAGAGGGTCTGGCCATGCCAGGACTGATGCAGTTTTGACCCAGAAAGGCAGTCATTGCCAGAGCATGAGGGCATGGGACTTGGAGCAAAGCATGCTAAACAGCCAATCTCTAGGTTAGGCACCTTTAGTAGGTGTGTCTGTACCTATGGTGACGGGCAGGGAAGTGAAATGGCACTAGCTGGGTCTTTTGTTCTTCTAGAGGCAATGCCACCTCTTACAGATGCACTCCAAGAAGAAGGAACAGTCTCTTCCAGTGTGTCTTAAGTGATCTTCAGGTCATGCCATCTGACCCTAGGTCACCTGTCTGGCATCTGTCTAGGAATAGGGCAGCACCTTCAGGGCTCTATCCCAGCTATACAGTGGAGCTCTAAAACTCCAGTTCTAGAGTGCCCCTGGTTGCAAAATCTCACAAAAATCTCAGTTCCTCTTGATTTCCCAGCCAGTTGCTTTGGGGAAGTGTTTTACTTGTGTGGTCTCCTGTGTGCTCCTCTCTCTCTTGTCTTTCTCTGCATTTGGGTCTCCATCCCCTTTGTAGCATCTGAGATCCATTTCTCCCCCAAACCATGTCTCCACCAAGAGCCTTATATTTTAACCCTGAGTTTAAGTCTTGTCATCACTAAGCCGGTTGTCCATTGGGTGAACCCTGGTAGCATAGTCCTCTAGTGCAACTGGCTTGTTACCTCTTTCCCAGAAGGTGGAACCTATTAAGTTTCAGCAAGTTGTTTATGTCTAGAGAAAGAAAAAACAGTGCTGTAAAATCTCAGACTAGAGATCACATTTCCACTCTCATCCTAACATTTTTGAAGAAACTCCTTTGTGGACCAAGAATATTGACTTAAGGTCAAACTTGCAGGTAGAAAATTTCATCAGCCTCTGATTACTACTTTCTGGGAGCAGATAGCTCAGATAAACGTCAACATTTTTCATTCCACCTCCCCCCAGCCCCCATACGTTTAATCAACATGCATATAATTCATTTCTGAAAACTCACAAGCAATCATAAACCACCTGATTAGAAATGAATTAATCTCTTGAGGATTTTTCTTGATGTTTTTTCTATAAAACTGGTTGGATCATTTTTTGAGAGGGGTGGCAAATGTCAGTCAGTTGTTTTAGCATCACACATCTTATCACTTCTGATGGCACTTCCTATGAGGCATCTTAAAAGAAGAGGGATACCTAAAGTGAAAAAGAGAAATACTAATATCGAAGTGTGTATTAAAGAAAAGATCTAGGAGTTAAACCCTGAAATTTCAGTGATTTCTAGGAGGTCAGTTGGGGAAAATCTTTCAACTGTTGTATTATACCACTCCTGGAGTTTCTTGGAGTTCCCAAGCTGGGTGTCAGTTTTCTACGTGACATTGCCAACAGTCTTGGCTACCTTTACATATATAAGGGCATACATAAACTGAACATTTCACCAGACTTCCATAATCCAGACAATGTCTTCTCCAGGGAAAGTTTAGCTCAATGCATGGTCTCCTGTTTTGGTGAGCCCTTAGAGGTTTATACCAAGTTATCAGGCTTTATTTCACAAATCTTCTTCAGATCTTGGGGAAAGGGCCAGTTGTAAGGCAACCTGGAATCCTTATAGGAAACTGCACTGTCAGGTTTTAGTTCTTCATGAGTCTGAGTCAGATGAGAGGGGGAAAAGTTGGAATTTTTAATTTGGAGGATTATAACTAGTTATTAAAGAAAATAGAATGGATTGATAATTTGGTATTTACAAATTGGGCACCATAGCAGGATCTAGTCTGATATACATTTAGGTACGAAAACTGTGGCTTTTGTTTTTTGTTTTGTTTTTTTAATTTTTTAACAGAGAAGGGGAGAAAAACAGTGAAATCTCAACCAGGGAAGATAGAATTTGCATGCTCAAAAATAACCCAGAAGAGGTGCAAAACCTCAACTAGCTTAAAGACAAAAAAAAGAGGGCAAAACCGATAATCCAAAAGGGTGTGCTATGGACAGTGCATTGTTATCCATTAAAACAAAATTTCTCTCTCTCTTTTTTAAAAAAAGATTTTATTTGTTTATTTGACACAGAGAGAGAGAGAGAGATCACAAGTAGGCAGAGAGGCAGGCAAAGAAGCAGGCTCTCTGCTGAGCAGAGATCCCAATGCAGCGCTTGATCCCAGGACCCCGAGATCATGACCTGAGCTGAAGGCAGAGGCTTAACCCACTGAACCATCCATGCACCCCAAATTTCTCTCTTTTGATTAAAGTTAATCTCAAAGATAAATTACTCTTTTTAAAAATAAATTACTGTTAATCAAAAGCTAAGGCTGGTCTTACTAGATTTGGCCTAATTATTTATATAGTTGCAACCAAGATGGTAATTTGCTATATGCGTCTATTTAAATTTGCTTTGCCAGAAGTTTTCATAAAGACTCTCAGATTGGATTTTTAAAACCTCTTGAGGCTAAGAAGCCGATCTAAGAATTAAATCTACCAGATTTCACCTGTATTACCAAAAGTTGGATGATTTTCTTTCTTCACTAGCTCCCCGCAAATATCCCAAAGTGTTTGAGCCTACCAGGAGGAGATATTCCTACTTACTTATAAGACTGGAGATTGTATAACCAGATATCAGCCTGGTTTCCCCAAGATGGCTTTGTATTCATTGGCTTTATAAAGTCAACCTTTCCTCTTTAAAAATACCTGGTCACATATATCTGATTTAATGAACATCATTTTCAGATATGTCATTCCAGGCAAGGCTTTGGTTGCATAACCAATGTTTCCAATCCTGTCCTGATAATGAAGAGGTCAGACTGTCATTAAAAATATGCAAATAATTATATATTTTTGGAAATAAGAATATTTAATGTGAATTTCTTAATCATGGAGAGGTTTTGGAAGAGAGAATAAGATATCATTTAGAAATCTTTCATTTCATTTTATAAAAGCATAATCTACTAATTGTTATGACTTATACATAGCTTATGAAATAAGAGAAATGCATTCCTTATATTTCCAAAAATGGAACATTACATCATCAGTAATATTCTGAACAAAACCCTCAGTCATCCTTTCTCAGTTCATTTAGTCCTGAGAAATTAATTCTTGTTCCATTTCATTGTCCGTCCATTAACAATCGAATTAATTCACCTAATTCTTGATTAGAGTTCTTGAAATCCTGACTCAGTTCACTTGTATAACCTCAGAGTTCTTTAAAAAACTGCCATCAGGGGCATCTGGGTGGCTCAGTGGGTTAAGTCTCTTATTGGGGCACCTGGGTGGCTCAGTGGGTTAAAGCCTCTGCCTTTGGCTCAGGTCATGATCTCAGGGTCCTGGGATTGAGCCCCACATCAGACCCTCTGCTCAGCAGGGAGCCTGCTTCTCCCTCTCTCTCTGCCTGCCTCTCTGTCTACTTATGATCTCTCTCTTTCTGTCAAATAAATAAATAAAATCTTTTTTTTTTAAAGTGCCATCAGAAGCATGTACATAGAAGTACATAGTACATCTGTTTTCTGTGGGGTTCTGAGAAAATTATTCTTTGTTAACAGTAAAATACTCTGGCTTGTAGCCCATTGCAAGTGTTTTCTTGGGTCCCTCAGTTTAAAATATATATATAAAATTATAGATAAGGAAAAGATTTAAATGACTGAGGCTTACCATAATCATTTTCAAAAGTGAAAGATCTGATGAGAGTTCATTACAAGAAAAATAATGCAACTAACAAAGACATGTGGTTGTCTCTGTGACATTCAAAACAACATAAAAGTCAATCTAAGAAAAGATTTTAGACAATATATGTATAAACATAATGATTTCTATTTTTCAAGGAGTGGATATTAAATGTAATTTATAAAAATGGATGAATACAATCTTCACAAAGGAAAAAAATCTCCAGCTATATTGTAATAATACTGACATAATAATCATAGTTAGAATACACCAAGGATACATCAAGAATGTCAAGTACAAAAAATTAATAATCTGGAATAGGTCCTAAATACCTATATGTTGATAAGGTAGCATAGATAAATGATGTGTGTCTCCATTTGAAACCCTAACATGACAATGCTAATTTCATATTATAGAAGTAATGTTTCAATCAAGTTGACATTAACAAATAAGTTAAAACTGATAACACTATAGTACTGTCTAATATTAGGCAAGGCAGCACCAGGACTCTGATAAATAGAAACAAATCATGGACAAGGAGGGCATTGATAATTCTCTAGGAACTTTCTGTACAGCATACAATAGGTGAAACATGTATATTGAAACACTTAGTGAATACAAATTTAAACTAGGGAAGGCTAAGCATTTTTTTTCTGTTTTGACAGTGCTTCCTATGCAACACAGGTGATAAAACTAAAAGCACCAAAGCTGTGCACTGGAGAGTTAAGGATGTGGTGTATTCAGATTATTGCCATTAAGGAGAAAATTAATGAGGAACATTTCAAAGAAAGGAAACGTGGGGTATTACAGGGGTGAGTAGACAAGAGAGCTATCTATGAGTCTTATGGGAGTCACAAAGAGAGAAGAAGGTGGGTCTTATATTTGAAGGCAGGATGGTCCTTAGCAGGTTAGCTGTTTTGCAGAATACAGAAGGGTGAGGCATGTCTTGACAATTGCTGCTTTCTTGGAGCCCAGGGCTCAGATAAAGTTTAGCATTTATCTGAAGTTTGACATTTAACTTCTCTATGTTAAGACAGAATACAAATAGCTATCATTTGATGAGTAGCTACTATGTGCAAAGTGCTTTGCCTATGTTATCTAATTTTCAGAACATTTCTAAAAGACAGGCTAATGGAGATTAAAAAACTTGCTCAGCATAATATAGCTAATACTTAGCTTGAGTGGGATTTAAAGTCAGTTCTTGATTCTAAAGTTTATACATACATGTTTTCCACTCAACGAATTACAATTATTTTGATGTATTTCCTTCCACTCCTTTTCTTTGGTCTAAGCATAATATTCTATATATAGTTATGATCATATTTTATGTACACTTTTTATTTACACTTTTTGTATTCTTTTTTCATATAATGTTTCACCTTAAGCATTTTGTCATGTTTATAAAATGTGTACTGCTCCTTTTTAATGGCTGTAGTAATAGTCCATTAAGTAAATGTACTTAATCATTCTGCAATCATTGGACATTTTATTTGTTTACGGTTGTTCATTATCATTAATAATGTTGAATGCCTTTGGGTATCGATGTTTCTTCCTCTGTATAGGATTAGTTTTTAGGTGTGGTTTCCTAGAAATGAATTTACTGGTTAAAAGAGTATAGTTTTAAGCCTTTTGATCCATATTGTCAGCCTTCATTGGAAAGTTACAACCTTTTTGGATGACACGGTATAATAGTGTAAGGAAGTACTGACCTTACTAAACCTCAGTTTTCTCATTAATAAAATGGTAACAATGAACAAGACATGAGAAGCATTTAGCATATTGTCTTTCCTTTCCTCTCCCTTAACTTTTTGCTTTTTCTCCCTTGAAATTTTCTAGGGATAGTTATTTTTTTCTGGACTATCATTTTAATACTCTGGGGCCAGTAGGCATTATTGAAGAGTATTTGTTGGAGGAGGTCATCAAGAATATGTGGCCTCTGCACCCATGAGCTGGATCCTGGCAATTGGAGGCTTATGTCCCCTACCCCTGTCCAAATTGCCTTCTCTGCTCCCCAAGGCTGCCACAAGGATATAGCCTTAAGACAGTGATGTGGTGGTAAGACCATCTAGATAGTATATGTGATTGAACCAAGTTAAGACCTTTATAAAAACTTTTAAGATCTGGTAAGTGGGTGCAGGTATCTAACAATCTTATTGTCAGCCAAGACAAACATTGCATGTATGTTTCCTTTGCCTAATTAAACTATCACCTACTGATCTTTCTTCAGTCTCTCCCCAGTCTCTGCTTATGAGGACCAATTTCAGATTACTCCTGGGAGGCTCCCTAGGAGTTTGCAAACCAACAGTATTTCAGTCAATTTCTTAAGCTGTGTCTTGTGGTGAGGAGGGCAGGGGATATTGTTGACAGTGGTGGTGGTGACACTGGTGGTTATGCAGGTCTGTTTTCTTCTTTTTCTAGACATTCTTTCTTTTTTTTTTCATTTTGTTATTGAAGTATATTTGGCATAAATATTATATTGGTTTCATGTTTACAACATAGTGATTCAACAGCTCTATATGTTATGCTATGTTCATCTCAAGTATAATGACTACCATAAAACACTATTACAGTATCATTGACTGTATTTCCTATGCTGTATCTTTATTCCCATGCTTTATTCCTCCTCACCCATTGTGTCCTTACTCTCACCCCTACCCCTTAAGCAATAGCTTGTCCTCTTTAATTATGGGCCTGATTCTGCTTTTTTGCTTATTAATTTGTTTTATTTTTTTAGATTGCACATTTAAGTGAAATCACATGGCATTTGTCTTTGTCTTAGTTCATTTAGCATAATATCCTCTAGATTATCCTCTAGATCCATCCATGTTGTTGCAAATAGCAAGAGCTCATTCTTTTTTATAGCTGAGTAATATTCGTGTGTGTGTGTGTGTGTATGTTTCACATCTTCTTTATCCATTCATCTATCAGCGGACACTTGGGTTGCTTCCATACCTTGCCTATTGTAAATAATGTTGCAATAAACATTGGAGTGCATATATCTTTCCAAATTAGTGTTTTTGTTTTCTTTTGGTATATATCCAGCTAGGGAAATTACTGGAATTTCTATTTTTAATTTATTGAAGAACCTCCATCTAGCTTACCATGGTGGCTGAACCAATTTACATTCCCACCAACAATGCATCAGGGTTCCTTTTTCTCCACATCCTTACCAACACTTGTTGTTTCTTGTCTTCTTGATTTTAGCCATTCTGACAGGCATGAAGTGATATCTCATTGTGGTTTTGATTTGTATTTCCCTGATGATTAGTGATGTTGAGCATCTATTCATGTTTGTTTTGGCCATCTGTATGTCTTCTTTGGAAAAATGTCTCTTCAGGTCATCTGCCCATTTTTAATCAAATTATTAGTTTTTATGGTGTTGATTTGTGAGTTCTTCATAGATTTTGGATATTAACCCCTTTGCATATATCATTTGCAAATATCTTCTTTCATTAAGTAGTTGTTTTTTTTTTTGTTTGTTTGTTTGTTGATGGTTTCCTTTGCTGTGCAAAAGCTTTTTATTTTGGATTAGTTCCAATAGTTTATTTTTGCTTTTGTTTCCCTTGCCTTGGGAGATGTATCTAGAAAAATGTTGCTATGGCTGATGTCAGAGAAATTGCTCCTTGTGTTTTCTTCTAGGATTTTTATGGTTTCAGGTCTCACATTTAGGTCTTTCATCCATTTGCTTGTTGATACTGAGTTGTGCAAATTCTTTATATATGTTGGATATAAACCCCTTATCAAAAATATCATTTGCAAATATCTTTTCCCATTCAGTAGGCTGCCTTTTTGTTGTGTTGATGTTGTCTTTGCTGTGCAAGAAGATTTTTATTTTGTTGTAGTCCCAATAGGTTACTTTTTACTTTTGTTTCCCTTGCCTGAGGATATATATGTGTATGTGTGTGTGTGTGTGTGTGTGTGTATATATATATATAAATGTTGCTTAAATTGGTATTTAAGGGTTAATGCTTATGTGGGTTTTTTTTGTATCTTTCCATTCCATTTTATTGTTTCTTAACATCTTAATTTAATTTTATTTTTTTCAGTGTTCCAAGCAAGATTCATTGTTTATACACCACACCCAGTGCTTCATGAAATACGTGTCTGCCTTAATACCCACCGCCAGGCTCACCCATCTCCCATCCCTCTCCCTTACGTGTTTTTTTAAAGGTATTTTTATGGTTTCAGTTCTCACATTTAGGTCCTGAATTCATTTTGGGTTTATTTTTGTGTATGGTGTAATAAAGTTTCTTTTGCATGTAGCTGTCCTGTTTTCCCAACACTATTGAAAAGGCTACCTTTCCCCATTGTATATTATTGCTTCCTTCCTTGTAGATTAGTTTACCATATGATTATGGGTTTACTTCTGACCTGTCTATCTTGTTCCATTGGTCTATGTTCTATTTTTGTATCCATACTATATTGTTCTGGGTACTATAGCTTTGTAATATATCTTGAATTCTGGGAGTGTGATACCTCCAGCTTTGTCCTTTCTCAAGATTTCTTTGTCTATTTGTGGTCTTTTATGGTTCCCTGTGAATTTTAGGATTGTTGTAGTTCTGTAAAAAATGTTACTGGTATTTTGATAGGCATTGCATTGAATCTATAGATTGTCTTGGGTAGACTAGGCATTTTATTAGTATTAATTTTTCCAGTGAACAGGAATGGTATATCTTTTCCTTTGTGTCAGCTTCAATTTCTTTGATCAATGTCTTACAGTTTTCAGAGTATAGGTCTTTCACCTCCTTGGTTTACTTTTTTCCTAGGTATGTTATTCTTTTTGGTGCAATTGTAAATGAAATTGTTTTCTTTCTTTTTTTTTTTCTAAAGATTTTATTTATTTATTTGTCAGAGAGAGAGCGCGAGAGCGAGCACAGGCAGACAGAGTGGCAGGCAGAGGCAGAGGGAGAAACAGGCTCCCCGCCGAGCAAGGAGCCCGATGCGAGACTTGATCCCAGGACGCTGAGATCATGACCTGAGCCGAAGGCAGCCGCTTAACCAACTGAGCCACCCAGGCGTCCCTGAAATTGTTTTCTTAATTTCTCTTTCTGCTACTTTGTTATATGTATTGAGGAATACAACTGATTTCTGAATATTAATTTAACTAATTTCTTTATCTTGCAACTTTACTGAAATCATTTATTAGTTCTAATGTAGGGGGAAGATGGAAATGGTGAATGATGCTAATGAGTTTGTGATTTCTTTTAGGGTTGATAAAAATGATCTGAAATTATATAATGGTGATGGTTGCACAACTTTGAGTATATACTAAAAACCACTGAGTTGGATACTTTAAAATGGTACATTTAATGGTATGTAACTAATGTCTCAAAAAAATGTTACCATTTAGCTAAAGCTAAATATTGTCAAATTTTTCATTTTTTTCCTCATGAATGATGAACCGTGACTATATTTAAAAATCTACCTGTTGGTAGTAGTAGCTTCCTCCATCTCTTTTTTTATAATCTCTCCAGATGATATTTAGTAACCTAATCTTCAGTTATCTCTACCTGGAGAGTTGTAGGCAGTCAGACAGTTGGAGGACCTTAGATCTCGTGGCAAGACAGGTCAGAATTTGATAGGTAGGATTGTCATTTATGTCCTGCATGACCTTGAACAAGTTGCTTAGCTTCAGTGAGCCTTCATAGTTTCATGTTCAATTTAAGGATAATTACATGTCCCTAATAAAGTTATTGTGAGTATTAAGCTTTCAACCAAAGGGCTTTATCTATTTATGTTTCAGGAAATTAACCTTTTCCTTTAAGTGTTCCAATATGACATGCATTGCATTTCTTTTAGAGGCACACTGATCTTGCCTGGAAAAATGCTAGAATAAGAAAAAAAATCTCCCTTACTCCTTCAGTAGTGTTAACCTTAGACATAAGACAGTTACTTTATCAGCAAAAATGGATTTATTTGGGAATAAGAGAGGATTACAATTCAGGACAAGTAAGTTATGGCAAAACCATAGACAAGTTCAGTAAACAAAGAAAAGAAACATTATTTTATGAGAAGGAGAAAGTTAAGAGGGGTTGTAAAAGTCCATTGGAAAAAAAACAAGAGTTTAAGGTAATGATTGTTTCTCCTTGGCTGAGTTGCAGGGGTAGTTGATATCTGTAGGAGATGCAATGTATATCTTTCCCTGTTGAGGCCTGCAATTGATTATTCTTTCCTTCTGGGGAATCTTCCCTTAGGGGCTGTAATTGATGATTGGTCCCTTAATTGACATTGAGTGGCCTGCCTCCCCCTTCTAGCCCTTCCTTCTAAAGCATCCCGAGTTCAGTTTAGTTAGGTTTCCCTTTATTAATTTTCACAGTATCATACAGTATTTGGGGACAGAGGTCAGAGAATATTTCCCTTTTCTTCCTATTTACTCTTCCCGATTAGACTATTTTTTTTCTCTGTGTTGAGCTTGAGCTTTTAATTTGCAGTGTTTCCAAAGGTGACCTCCCTGGGTATGTGAAGCAGCTTGATTCTTAGAAGAAAAGAATGTCATTGGTGTCCTATATTGACCTAGAACTTAGTTTCGTTGGTACTAGGAGTTCTGGATTAGTTGTCCAGTTCTCTTGGGAGGGGAAATCTATTTTTGATTAAAAATATTAATATGAAAAAAATAAAATAAAATATTAATATGAATATATTTATTTTCTAAGCTTCTAGTATGTTTTCTTTAATTCAGATACCATTTGAGAATATACTTCCTGTTTCTGGTGAGAAGTTGTGAACTTTAAAATAATAGTTACCAGAATTTGAAGGGACACTAAAGACTATTTAACTCATCTTTCTTTTTATATGTGAAGACCATGAAGTCCAAGAAGAAGTTACTTGCCCACTCACCTTGCCAGTAGGTGGCAGAACTGGCAGTAGAAGAGTAGAAAGTTGGGAGGGGGGAGAAGGGGTTAGGTTTATTGCCTACTGTGTGTTGGCACTTTGGATTTACCTTCTGATTTAGTTTATATAAAAATACTCTCAGATAGATATATTATGCCTCTTTGACAAGTGAGGCAACTGAAACTCAGTTAAGTTACTTATCAAAAGTTGTACAGCAAGAAGATAATAAAATTTGGCTATAAGTCTAGTTTTCTCTCTAAGTCATGCTTTTTTTTTATTTCACTAAGCTGTCCCCTAAACTAGAATCCTCTTTATCTATCACCCTAATAATAGAGGTTTCTATCATTTCACATGCCCTTCTTATCTATAATCCCACAAAAACTCTTCAGGAACCTGAGGAAAAACAAAATTAGAATGCAAGGAGTTGGAATTTATCTTAATATCAAGGAAAGAGATTTAAATAAAGACATCCTGAAAGCAAGGAATGGCCTGCCTTAGGAGAAAGTGAGCCTGTCATTTAGTTGACTTACAGTACTGGGCAAACTAGGGCTTGGGGTTTTCCTGGAATAAGGGGCTTCCAGTTTAGTAACTGTGATAGTCCTTGGCATAATAAGACAAGTTGGTCATCACTGCTCTCACTGGAAGTGTGTTAGCATAGACTGGATAGTTCCTCAGGGCTTGAAGCATTGCATGAAGAGTTGGATAAGACCATCTGAGTTCATTCTGTTACTATAGAACAAGATGTTTACCTCATTTTTGTTTTTGGAGCTAATGTCCAAATTCTGATAAACTTAGGTCAGAAGGCTGGTAGTTAAATATGATAATAACAACACAAAAAAGAAACAAAAGAGTACCTGGGTCATACTGCTCTCTGTACAACACAACATAGTTTTATTATCGTTATTTTGTTTTGTTCATTCATTTTTATGTTATTTCAATATAAGAATATACTCTTGGGTAATTGCACTTTATTTTCTGACTCAGCTTCTGAGTGTTCACCACTGCAATTATATTGTATCAGTCAAGCTATATGACATTTAGCAAGTGAATCTGGGCTTAAATGGTCTTAATGGGTGGGGTGGCAGTGGTATCTAAGTTTCCCAGATGATTCTAATATTTAGCCAGTGTCAAGTGTCACTACCTTAAATCAAAGAAGGAACAGAACTAACATTTATTGAATCACTATCATGTGTTCTGGGACCTGTACTTCATGTTATCTTGTTTCATCATCAAATAACCCTGTGAGATAGGAATTACTATTTCTAGGCAAGTAAAGATGGTCTCAGAGAATTTAAGTAACTTGTCAAAGGTCATAGCTAGTATGTTGAATGTGCTTTTTAATCAGCCATAGTGCTTCTAAAAACAAGAAAAAACTCTCAACCTTTATAAAATCTGTTGGCAACTCATTATTCAATTATATCTCCATAATGTCTCTGATGTAACAATTACTAATAGCCTCATTTTACAGATGGAGAAGTTGAGGCATGGAAGGGTTAAATTGAATAATTTGCCTAGGTTGTTAAGTAGCGGAGCAGAGATTCATACTCAGGTCTCAAGATTTTAGCTCTGCTTTTTTTTTTTAATACAGCAAACCCATTGCCCCTCACCTAATCATTTTGCTTGTCTATGAAATGAGTGAATTCCTAGCTACTCCTTAGGATGTATGTGGTGATGATGTCAGTGAAGATTAAATTAAATACTAGCTATGAAAGAACTCATGGAAAACCACAGGCCAATATTCCTGATGAATACAGATGTAAAAATTCTCACCAAAACATTAGAAAGCAGAATTCAGAAGCACATTGGAAGGAGCATATACCAGGATCAAGTAGGATTTATCCCTGGAGTGCAAAGATGGTTCAACAAATGCAGATCAATACATTTTTATATATTACATTAATAGAATGAAGGGTAAAAGTCAATGATCATTTCAATTGATGCAGAAAAACCATTTGACAACTCTTAAAAACAAAAAGCCAGGATCAGAATTCATAGGTGAATTCTATCTAATGTTTAAAGAAGAGCTAAAGCCTGTTTTTCTCAAACTATCCAAAAAGTGCAAGAGGAAGGAAAACTTTATTCTGTGAGGCCAGTATCACCCTGATACCAAAACCAGATAAAGATACCACAATAAAGAGAACTATAGGCAAATATCTCTCATGAATATAGATGCAAAAATCTTTAACAGAATATTAGCAAACCAAATCAAACAATATATTAAAAAATCATACACCATGATTAAGTGGGATTTATTTGTGGGATTCAAGGTGGCTCAATATTTGTAAAACAATGTGATACATCACATCAATAAGAGAAAGGATATCATTTCAATAGAGAAAAAGCATTTGACAGAGTACGATATCCATTCATGATAAAATCTCTTTGCAAGACAGCTGTAGATGGAACATACCTCAACATAATAAAGTCCTTATATGAAAACTGTACAGCCAATATCATACCCGTTGAAAAACTGAGAACTTTCCCCTTAAGGTCAGGAAGAAGACAAGGATGATCATTCACTACTTTTATTCAATGTGGTATTGAAGTCTTAGCCACAGCAGTTAGACAGTCTAAAGAAATAAAAGTCATCCAAATTGGTAAGGAAGAAGTAAAAATGTCACTAATTTCAGATGACATGATACTCTATATAGAAGACACTAAAGACTCCACCAAAAAACTACTAAAACTGATAAATGAATTTAGTAAAGCTGTAGAACACAAAATAAATGTACAGAAATCTTTTGTATTCCTGTACATTAATAATGAAACAGCAGAAAGAGAAATGAAGGAATCAATCCCATTCACAGTTGCACCATAAACAATACAATATCAAAGAATAAACTTAACCAAGGAAGTGAAAGTCCTATACTATGAAAACTATAAAACACTGATGAACAAAATTGAAGACAACATAAATAAATGGAAGACCATTTCATGTTGATGGGTTTGAAGAACAAATATTGTTAAAATGTCTATACTACACAAAGCAATCTACAGATTTAATGCAATCCATATCAAATTACCAACAGCATTTTTCACAGAACTAGAACAAACAATCTTAAAATTTGTATGGAATCACAAAAAGCAATCTTGAAAAAGAAAAACAAAACTGGAGATATTGAAATTTCAGATTTCAAGTTATATTACAAAGCTATAGTAATCAAAACAATATGATATTGGCATAAAATAGAAACATAATTCAATGGAACACAACAGAAAACCCAGAAATTAACCCATTATTATATGGTCAGTTAATCTTTGACAAAAGAGGAGAGAATGTCCAATAAAAAAAAGACTGTCTTCAACAAATTGTGTTTGGGAAAACTGGACAGCAACATGAAAAAGAATGAAATTGGACTACTTTTTTTCACCATACACAAAAAAACAAACTCAAATTGGATTAAAGGCCTAAATGTAAGACCCAAAACCATAAAAACCATTAAAGAGAGCACGGACAGCAATGTCTCTGACATCAGCTGTAGCAACATTTTTCTAGATATGTGCCCTGAGGCAAGGTAAATAAAAGCAAAAATAAACTATCGGGACTACACTAAAATAAGTTTCTGCACAAAGAAGGAAATAATCAACAAAACTAAAAGGCAGCCCACCAAATGCGAGCAGATATTTGTAAATGGGATATCCAACAAATGGTTAATATTCAAAATATATAAAGAACTACTACAACTCAATACCCAAAGAACAAATAATCCAATAAAAAATGGGCAGAACAAAACCTATTATACATCTTACCAAGACAACTGAATATAAGATGTTAGAGAGTAAATTCTTCAAAGTGGAATTTTTAGGCAAACAGTGGAATTTATAGAACATTTACATTTTAAATATAAAACTGAAATGATTGAAAAAAAAATGGGCAGAAGACATGAAGAGACATTTTTCCAAAGAAGACATAAATATGGCCAACAAACACATGAAAGGTTGTTCAACATCACTCATTATCATGAAAATGCAAATCAAAACTAAAATGAAATATCTTTTCACTCCTGTCAGAATGGCTAAAATAAAAAACACAAGAAAAAAGTGTTTATGAAGGTGTGGAGACAGAGGAAACCTTTTGCATTATTGGTGGGAATGCAGATTGGTACAACCACTGTAGAAAACAATATGGAGGTTCCACCCCAAATTAAAAATAGAACTACCCTACAATCCAGTAATTGCGCTACTGGATATCTACCCCTAAAATATGAAAACATTAATTCAAAGGGTTATGTGCACCTCTATGTTTATAGCAGCATTATTTTCCATAGCCCAATTGTGGAAGCAGCCCAAGTGTCCATTGATGAATGGGTAAAGAAGATATGGTATGTGAGTATATTAATATTTTATCTGTATATCTCTGTATCTTTGATATATATAATGGGATAACATTCAGCCATAAGAAAGAAGAAAATCATGCCAATGGCAATGGCATGGGTAGAGCTAGAGAGTATATTGCTGAGTGAAATAAGTCAGAGAAAGACAAATACCATATGCTCTCACTCATATGTGTGGAATTTAAGAAAGAGAACAAACAAGCAAAGGAAAAAAAGAGACAAACCAAGAAACAAACTATTAATTATAGAAAACAAATTTATGGTACCAGAGGGGGGGATGCGAGGGGATTGTGAAATAGGGCTTGGGATTAAAGAATACACTTATCATGATGAAAATAAAGTAAAATCGGGGAGGAGTCAAGATGGCGGAGAAGTAGCAGGCTGAGATGACATCAGGCAGCAGGAGATCAGCTAGATAGCCTATCAAACCATTCCGAACACCTACGAATCCAACAGGAGATCGAAGAGAAGAAAAACAATTCTAGAAACAGAAAATCGACCACTTTCTAAAAGGTAGGACCAGTGGAGAAGTGAATCCAATGCGATGGGAAGATAGACCCCAGGGGGAGGGGCCGGCTCCCGGCAAGCGGCGGAACAATGGAGCACAAAATTAGGACTTTTAAAAGTCTGCTCCATGGAGGGACATCGCTCCAGAGGCTAAACTGGGGTGAAGACCTCACGGGGACAGCGTGGACTCAGGTCCCGCGGGGTCACAGAAGGATTGGGGGTGTCTGAGTGTCCCAGACCTCACAGGTATTAGAGCGGGGAACAGAGACAAATTGTGTTTGGGAAACACAAACTGCGGAGACAGAGCCGAGGAGTGAACTCTCAACTCAGGGTTACCTAGAACGGTAATCTGTGACACGGGCCAGTGCTCTGTGTGTGGGGTCCCCACAAGATCCGGGGAGACTCCAACCTGGGAGAGCCCAGGGATCTGTGGGGTTCGGAGACTCCAGGTGGGACTCTGTGCCAGAGACAGAGATGCTTGGTCACAGGCTGGGTGACCTCGGAGCGCAGCCAGAGGCCAGTGAGACGGGAGTAATTGCGCACGATTTTCTCCAAGCGCGGCTGGAAGCTGGGGAGACGGGAGTGAATAAGTGCTTTTCTCTGAAGGTGCACTGAAGACTGGGGCACGAGCTCTCGGCTCCTCCGATCCGGAGATTGGGAGGCCGCCATTTTCATTCCCGTCCTCCGGCTCTCCACAGAAAGCGTTCAGGGAACAAAAGCCCCGGAAA
>RCUC01123422.1:0-71622 GCA_003697995.1 Taxidea taxus jeffersonii
TCAAGATCAAAAGTTTTTGCACAGCAAAGGAAACAGTCAACAAAATCAAAAGACAACTGACAAAATGGGAGAAGATATTTGCAAACGACATATCAGATAAAGAGCTAGTATCCAAAAATCTATAAAGAGCTTAGCAAACTCAACACCCAAAGAACAAATAATCCAATCAAGAAATGGGCAGAGGACATGAACAGACATTTCTGCAAAGAAGACATCCAGATGGCCAACAGACACATGAAAAAGTGCTCCACATCACTGGGCATCAGGGAAATACAAATCAAAACCACAATGAGATACCACCTCACACCAGTCAGAATGGCTAAAATGAACAAGTCAGGAAATGACAGATGCTGGCGAGGATGTGCAGAAAGGGGAACCCTCCTACACTGTTGGTGGGAATGCAAGCTGGTGCAACCACTCTGGAAAACAGCATGGAGGTTCCTCAAAAAATTGAAAATAGAGCTACCTTATGACCCAGCAATTGCACTACTGGGTATTTACCCTAAAGATACAAACGTAGTGATCCAAAGGGGCACGTGTACCCGAATGTTTATAGCAGCAATGTCCACAATAGCCAAGTTATGGAAAGAACCTAGATGTCCATCAACAGATGAATGGATAAAGAAGATGTGGCATATATATACAATGGAATACTATGCAGCCATCAAAAGAAATGAAATCTTACCATTTGTGACGACATGGATGGAACTAGAGCGTATTATGCTTAGCGAAATAAGTCAACTGGAGAAAGACAACTATCACATGATCTCCCTGATATGAGGAAGTGGCGATGCAATGGGGGTGGGAGTTAAGGTGGTAGGAAAAGAAAAAATGAAACAAGATGGGATTGGGAGGGAGACAAACCAAAAGAGACTCTTAATGTCATAAAACAAACTGAGGGGAGTGGGGGGGAGGGGGGTTGGGAGAGGGTGGTGGGGTTACATTATATGTTTAAATTTAAAAAAATAAATTTAATTAAGTTTAAAAAATTATCTAGTACAGGTATATATTGGACAGATAAAAAAATGTGTTTTATTTTAATGTTGGTTTGTAACTCTATTTTTATTCTCTCATAGAATTTAAAAGGTAAAATCATAAAAATAAAAATAAATATACATTAATGGGTACTCAAATAAAAAAGTGTATTTGTGGCATCAGTAACAATAAATCAGGGGGTACTAGGGGGCAGAGTTATAAAAGAATATATTTTTTAAGGTGATTGAAATTATTATCGGTTTGAAGTACATTGTTGTAATTTCAGGATATTATATGTAATCCCTATGGCAACCACAAAGGAAATATCTATAGAATATAAACAAAAGAAATTACAAGAGAATCTAAATGAATCACTACAAGAAATCAATTAAACTCAATGGAAGGAAATAAGGGGCAAAAAAAGCTATAAGACATACAGAAAACAACAAAATGGCAATGTCCTTCCTTATAGATAATAACTTAAATGTAAATGGATTAAACTCCCCAATAAAAAGATACATATTGGGGCACCTGGGTGGCTCAGTGGGTTAAGCCTCTGCCTTCCACTCAGGTCATGATCTTAGGGTCCTGGGATCAAGCCCCGCATTGGGCTCTCTGCTTAGCGGGGAGCCTGCTTTCTCCTCTCTCTCTGCCTGCTTCTCTGCCTACTTGTGATCTCTGTATATCAAGTAAATTAAAAAAATAAAAATAAGATAAAATTTTTTAAAAAGATACATATTGGCAGAATTGATTTTATTTTATTTTTTTTCAAACTATTTTTATTAACATATAATGTATTATTTGCCCCAAGGGTACAGGTCTGTGAATCATCAGGCTTACACATTTCACAGCACACACCATAGCATGTAACCTCCCCAATGTCCGTAACTCAACCACTCTCTCCATACCCCCTACCTCCCATCAACTCTTAGTTTGTTTTGTGAGATTAAGAGTTTCTTTTTTTGTTTCCCTCCTGATACCATCTTGTTTCATTTTTTCGTTCCCTACCCCCCAAACCCTCCACCCTGCCTCTCAAAGTCCTCATATCAGAGAGATCATATGATAATTGTCTTTCTCTGATTGACTTATTTCACTCAGCATAACACCCCTAGTACCATGCAGTTCATTGTAAATGGCAAGATTTCATTTCTTTTGGTGGCTGCATAGTATTCCATATATATATATATGTATATATATACACATACACACCATATCTTCTTTATCCATTCATTTGTTGATGGACATCTAGGTTCTTTCCATAGTTTGGCTATTGTGGACATTGCTGCTACAAATATTCAGGTGCACATGCCCCTTTGGATCACTACATTTGTATCTTTAGGGTAAATACCCCATAGTACAATTGCTGTGTTGTAGGGTAGCTCTATTTCAGATTTTTGAGGAACCTCGATGCTGTTTTCCCGAGTGGCTGCACCAGCTTGCATTCCCACCCACAGTGCAGGAGGGTTCCCCTTTCACTGCATCCTTGCCAGCATCTGTTGTTTCCTGACGTGTTAATTTTATCCATTCTGACTGGTGTGAGGTGGTATCTCATTGTGGTTTTGATTTGTAATTCCATGATGCTGAGTGATGTGGAGCACTTTTTCATGTGTCTGTTGGCCATCTGGATATCTTCTTTGCAGAAATGTCTGTTCATGTCTTCTACCCATTTCTTGATTGGACTATTTGTTCTTTGGGTGTTGAGTTTGGAAGTTCTTTATAGATTTTTGGATACTAGCTCTTTATCTGATATGTCGTTTGCAAATATCTTCTCCCATTCTGTCAGTTGTCTTTTGGTTTTGTTGACTGTTTCCTATGCTGTGCAAAAGCTTTTGATCTTGATGAAGTCCCAATAGTTCATTTCTTCCCTTGCTTCCCTTGCCTTTGGCAATGCTTCTAGGAAGAAGTTGCTGTGACTGAGGTCGAAGAGGTTGCTGCCTGTGTTCTCCTCAAGGATTTTGATGGATTCCTTTCTCACGTTGAGGTCCTTCATCCATTTTGAGTCTATTTTCGTGTGTGGTATAAGGAAACGGTCCAGTTTCATTCTTCTGCATGTGGCTGTTCAATTTTCCCAATACCATTTATTGAAGAGACTGTCTTTTTTCCATTGGACATTCTTTCCTGCTTTGTCGAAGATTAGTTGACCATAGAATTGAGGGTCTATTTCTGGGCTCTCTATTCTGTTCCATTGATCTATTCGTCTGTTTTTTGTGCCAGTACCATACTGTCTTGATGATGACAGCTTTGTAATAGAGCTTGCAGTCTGGAATTGTGATGCCACCAACTTTGGCTTTCTTTTTCAACATCCCTCTGGCTATTTGGGGTCTTTTCTAGTTCCACATAAGTTTTAGGATTATTTGTTCTTGGTTAAGTTTATTCCTAGGTATCTTATGATTTCAGGTGCAATTGTAAATGGGACCGATTCTTTAATTTCTCTTTCTTCTGTCTTGTTGTTGGTGTATAGAATTCCCACTGCTTTCTGTGCAATGATTTTATATCCTGAAACTTTACTGAATCCCTTTGAGTTCTCCAAATAAGGTATCGTATCATCTGCAAAGCATGAGAGTTTGACTTCTTCTTTGCTGATCTGGATGCCTTTTATTTCTTTTTGTTGTCTGACTGCCGAGGCTAGAACTTCTAGTACTATGTTGAATAGCAGTGGTGATTGTGGATATCCCCGCCATGTTCCTGACTTAAGGGGGAAAGTTCTCAGTTTTTCCCAACTGACAATGATATTCGCTGTGGGTTTTTCATAGATGCCTTTGATGATATTGAGGTATTGTACACTCTATTCCTACACTTTGAAGAGTTTTGATCAAGAAAGGATGCAGTACTTTGTCAAATACTTTTTCAGCATATACTGAGAGTTATCATATGGTTCTTGTTCTTTATTAATGTATTGCATCACATTCATTGATTCGTGGATGTTGAACCACCCTTGTAGCCCAGGAATAAGTCCCATTTGATTGTGGTGAATAATGTACTGTTAATGTACTTTTTAATTTTAATGTACTTTTTAATGCACTGTTGGATCCTATTGGCTAGTATCTTGGTGAGAATTTTTGCATCCATGTTCATCAAGGATATTGGTCTGTAATTCTCCTTTTTGATTGGGTCTTTGCCTGGTTTGGGACTCACGGTAATGCTGGCCTCACAGAATGAGTTTGGAACTTTTCCTTCCATCTCTATTTTTTGGAACAGTTTCAGCAGAATAGATATAATTTCTTCTTTAAGTGTTTAGTAGAATTCCCCTGGGAAACTATCTGGCCCTAGACTCGTTTTTTGGGAGATTTTTGATGACTGCTTCAATCTCCTTATTGGTTATGGGTCTGTTCAGGTTTTCCATTTCTTCCTGGTTCAGTTTTGGTAGTTTATATGTCTCTAGGAATGCATCCATATCTTCCAGATTCTCAAACTTGCTGGTGCATAGTTGCTCATAATATGTTCTTATAATTGTTTGTATTTCTTTGGTGTTGGTTGTGATCGTTCCTCTTTCATTCGTGATCTTATTAATTGGGGTCCTTTCTCTTTTCTTTTTGATAAGTCTGGTCTGGCGTTCCTCAATCTTATTCTTTCAAAGAACCAGCCCCTAGTTTCATGGATTTGTCCTACTGTTCTTTTGGTTTCTATTTCATTGATTTTTGCTCTGATCTTTACGATTTCTTTTCTCCTGCTGGGTGTAGGCTTCCTTTGCTGTTCTTTATCCAGCTCCTTTAGGTGTAGGGTTAGGTTGTGTACTTGGGACATTTCATGTTCTTGAGAAAAGGCTTGTATTACTATATACTTTCCTCTTAGGAACCCCTTTGATGCATCCCAAAGACTTTGAACAGATGTGTTTTCACTTTCCTTTGTTTTCATGAATTTCTTCAATTCTTTAATTTCCTATTTGACACATTCATCCTTTAGTAGGATGCTCTTTAACCTCCATGTATTTGAGTTCTTTCCAACTTTCCTCTTGTGATTGTGTTCTAGCTTCAGTGCATTGTGGTCTGAAAATATGCAGGAAATGACCCCAATCTTTTGGTACTGGTTGAGACCTGATTTGTGACCCAGGATGTGATCTATTCTGGAGACTGTTCCATGTGCACTAGGGAAGAATGTGTATCCTGTTGCTTTGGGATGGAATGTTCTGAATATATCTGTGATATATCTGTGATGTCCATCTGGTCCAGTGTGTCATTTAAAGCCTTTATTTCCTTGTTGATCTTTTGCTTGGATGATCTGTCCATTTCAGTAAGGGGGTTGTTACTACTATTATTGTATTATTTTTGACATGTTTCTTTGATTTTGTTATTGTTTTATATAATTGGCTGCTCTCATGTTAGGGGCATATTTAAAATTGTTCGATCTTCCTGTTGGACAGACCCTTTGAGTATGATATAGTGTCCTTCCTCATCTCTTATTACAGTCTTTGGCTTAAAATCTAATTTATCTGATATAAGGATTGTCACCCAAGCTTTCTTTTGATGTCCATTAGCATGATAATGTTTTCCACCCCCTCACTTTAATCTGGAGGTGTCTTTGGGTGTAAAATGAGTTTCTTGTAGACAGCATAATGATAGGTCTTGTGTTTTTTTTTTTTTAATTCATTCTGATACCCTGTGTCTTTTGATTGGGGTTAGCCCATTTACATTCAGGGTAACTATTGGAAGATATGAATTTAGTGCCACTGTATTGCCTGTAAGGTGACTATTACTGTATATTGTCTCTGTTCCTTTCTGATCTACTACTTTTAGGCTCTCTTTTTCCCTAGAGGACCCCTTTCAATATTTCCTGTTGGGCTTCTTTGGTGTGTGCAAATTCTTTTAATTTTTGTTTGTCCTGCAAGCTTTTTATCTCTCCTTCTATTTTCAATGACAGCCTAGCTAGATATAGTCTTCTTAGTTGCATATTTTTCTGATTTAGTCCTCTGAATATATCATGCCAGTTCTTTCTGGCCTGGCATGTCTCTGTGGTAAGTCTGCTGCTGGCCTAATATTTCTACCATTGTATGTTACAATCTTCTTGTCCCAGGCTGCTTTCAGGATTTTCTCTTTATCACTAAGATTTGTATGTTCTACTCTTAGACAATGGGGTGTGGACCTATTTTTATTGATTGTGAGAGGTGTTCTATGTGCCTCCTGGATTTTGATGCTGTTTCCTTTTCCATATTAGGGAAATTTTTACTATAATTTGCTGCAATATACCTTCTGCCCTTCTATCTCTTTCTTCTTCTTCTGGGATCCCAATTATTCTAATATTGTTTCATCTTATGGTATTACTTATCTCTCAAGTTCTCCTCTCATGGTCCAGTAGTTGTTTGTCTCTCTTTTGCTCAGTTTCTTTATTTTCCATTATTTGGTCTTCCATATCACTAATTCTCTCTTCTGCCTCATTTATCTTAGCAGTAAGAGCCTCCATCTTTGATTGCACCTCATTAATAGCTTTTTTGATATCAGCTTGTTTAGATTTTAGTTATTTCTTCAGAAAGGAATTTTATTTCTCCAGACAGGGATTCTTTAATATCTTCCATGCCTTTTTTGAGCCGAGCTAGCACCTTGATAATTGTCATTCTGAACTCTAGCTTTGACATATTACCAATGTCCATATTGCTTAGGTCCCTAGCCATTGGTAGTGCCTCTTGTTCCTTTTTTTTTTGTGTGTGGTGTTTCCACCTTTTCATTTTATCCAGAAACAAATATGTGAATGAGAGAATAAAATACTAGAAGGGTGGCAAAGACCCCAGAAATTTATAGGCTAACCAAATCAGAAGAGACCTGAAACTGGGAGGAGAAGAAATTGGGAAAAATGAAATAAAAAAACTAAAAAAACCATATCTGACTGGTGAATAGAACAGAGCCATGCACTTGATTTTGGGTGTATTCTCGTCTCTTAAAAGAAACTACCTCTCGGGACGCCTGGGTGGCTCAGTTGGTTAAGCGGCTGCCTTCAGCTCAGGTCATGATCCCAGCATCCTGGGATCGAGTCCCACATCGGGCTCCTTGCTCGGCAGGGAGCCTGCTTCTCCCTCTGCCTCTGCCTCTGCCTCAATATCAAAGAAACAGAAAGAGGCACCTGATAAGAGGCACCTAAATAAATAAATAAAATCTTTAAAAAATTTTTAAAGAGGCACCTAAATAAATAAATAAAATCTTTAAAAAATTTTTTATTATTAAGATTTTATTATAAATAAATATATTATTTATTTATTTATTGTAAATAAATAAATATCTTTAAAATTTTTAATTATTAAGATTTTATTATAAATAAATATATATTATTTATTTATTATAAATAAATAAATAAAATCTTTAAAAAAATTTTTTAAGATTTTATTTATTTATTTGACAGACAGAGATCACAAGTAGGCAGAGAGGCAGGCAGAGAGAGAGGGGGGAGCAGGCTCTCCGCGGAGCAGAGCCCAATGTGGAGCTCGATCCCAGGACCCCGGGATCATGACCTGAGCCGAAGGCAGAGGCTTTAACCCACTGAGCCACCCAGGCGCCCCTAAAAATTTTTTTAAAAAGAAACAGAAAGTAACAAGATGTTGGGAATTTGGAACTCTTGTGCAGCATTGATGGGATTCCAATATTGTGCAGCCCCTGAAGAAATCAGTATGGTAGTTCCTCAAAAAATTAAAAACAGAATTACCACATGATCTAGATATTGTACTTCAAAGGAACTGAAAGCAGGGATGTGAAGATATAGTTATATACCCATGTTCATAGCAGTATTATTTGCAATACCCAAAAGGTGGAAACAACTCAAGTGTCCATTAATGAATGAATGGATAAGCAAAATGTGGTCTATACACACAAAGGAATATTAGTATTAATAAGAGTAAATTATGACACACGCTAAAACATTGATGATGCTTGATGACATTATGCTAAGTGAAATAATTCAGTCACAAAAGGACAAAGACTATAATGATTCCACTTTCATCAGGTGCCTAGAGTAGCCAAAATCAAAGGAACAGAGAGTAGAATGGTGGTTGCAAGGGGCTTAGGGGAGGAGAGTGAGGAATCATTGTTTGATAGGAACAATATTTCAGTTTTCCAAAACTCAAAGAGTCTTTGCATGGATGGTGGTGATGGTTGTACAACAATGTGAATGTATTTAATGCCAGTGAACTAGGTGCTCAGAAATGGTTAAGATGGTAAACTTCCTGTTGTGTGTATTTATCACAATTAAAAAATTTTTTAAATGAACCATGTTGGGGTAGGAAATGAAAAGACAAGCTATGGACTAGGAGAAAATTTTTACAAACCACTTATGAGTCAACTATATATGAGTCAAAGGACTCATATATAGAATGTATAAAGAACTCTCAAAAATAAAAAACAGAGGGGTGCCCGGGTGGCTCAGAGAGTTAAGCCTCTAACTCTGGTTCAGGTCATGACCTCAGGGTCCTGAGATCAAGCTCCGCATCAGGCGCTCTTCTCAGGAGGGAGCCTGCTTCCCCCTCTCTCTCTGCCTGCTTGTGATCTCTCTCTTTTTGTCAAATAAGTTTAAAAAATCTTTTAAAAAAATCAAAAAGAAAAACAATCCAATTAGAAATGGGAAAAGATATGAATGAATACTTCTCTGAAGAGGATATGTGAAGGGCAAATAAGCATATGAAAAGATTTTCAACAGCACTAGTTTTCAGGGAAATGGAAATTAAGACCAAGTTGATATATCACTGCACACTTAATAAAACAGCTAAAATTAAAAATAGTGACAATACTAAATATTGGCAAAGCTGTGGAAAAAACTGGTTATGTCAAAAATTGCTGGTGAGTATTAAAGAGGGCACATGCTATGATGAGCACTGAATGCTATATGCAACTAATAAATCATTGGACACTACATCAAAAACAGGAAGAGACAAGATGGCAGAGAAGGAGGAGGTGCTCTTTCAACAAGTCCCTTAAAATGAGCTGATTACCTATCAAAGAACTCTGATCACCCATGAAAACAGCCCGAGATTAGAATTATACATTTCTGGATCTCTACAGGGGCAGAAGACGCCAGTGGAAAGGTAAAGCAGTGTGGGAACATTGGACTGATATCGGAAGATAAACAAAAGAGCCACCAGAAGGCACCCATTAGAAAGTAATACCCCAATATGAGAGTGCACTGTGATTGGGGACCAGCATTAACTAGCAATCTGCTTGAAAGCACTCAAAAGAACCAAAGATATTAAAGGGAAATTGGAGGAATTGGGCGGTTACAGACAGGGACTTAAGCCCATGGACCCAGGATGTCTACCTGTGTCAGGGAACCAGAGAGTGTAGAGAAGAAGCCAGGCCTTGGTCCCTGAGCCGCTGGCATGCCTGAGCACGTCTGGGTGGCAGTGCAAATGAGGGAGTCTAGTGTGGACGCCAGCCAGCGCTCTCTAGAACAGCCTTTTGTACTCTGCATGCATGCTGTGCGACCAGAGTCTGAGTCTCACTCCACACCCTCTCCTGAGAGAGGTCCATGCAGGCACTAGCCGGTGCTCTCTAGGACCCAGAGATTCTGAACACTCCCAGCCTTGGCCAGCAGGAAAATCTCACTGCGCTATCTCAGCTTGGGACCTCTCTGGCAGTCTGGAGCTGCCCAGATAGCCAGGGCTAGGGCTAGCATTTCTCATGGTTTTTGGTACAAGCAGGAGTACCTGTGACCCCAGAGACTGTGACTGGGGATGGCTCTGCCAGTGGCAGAGGGAGAATTTATGTGCCCTGGAGCATCCAGAGGGGAACAGAGGCTTCTCTCTGAGATGGAGGTCTGGGTGCAGTTTGCTTTCCTCTAAACCTCCAAAGAACAGCAAAAAGCAACCAAGGGGAGAAAAAAACAAACAAAAAAAACTCCAGAGAACAAAAGCCTGAAAAACCGGTTTGCTCAGAGCCCAGGCCCTTGATGGGGGTAGGAGGACTCAACTCTAGCAAGATTGCCTGAAAAACCATGCATCAGGACCCTTCCCCAGAAAACCAGCAAAACAAACAATCAAACAAACAAACAACAACAACAAAAACAAAACAAGAGGACAACCACCACTACTTCAGAGGTACAACTTTTATTTTTAATTCGTTCCCACTATTCTGGTTCTTTTCACTTTTATTATATAAATTTTTAACCTATTTATCATCACAATGAGATGTTCAGTACATCAAATTCCATAAGAACCTTTTAACCTGAACTTTTTGATACATATACCTGTGTTTTTCTTTTGCTTTTTTTTCTTTTTTAAAAATTTTTAAAATATTCATATAGAGATAAGCTTCAAGGCAATCCCTTTTCCCCAATCAATGCTACCCCTATATGTAAATCAGTTTTAATCCCCCTTTATCTCAGTAAAGTTGAGTCCATTAACAAAGATATCAAGATACACCCAGAAAGAATCAAAATAAATTTCTTCGCCCACACTGAGAATTTATAACCACCCTCCCATTTTTCTCTTCTGTCAGTATTTCTGTGTATTTGTTTTCGTTTTGGTAGTACATAAATCTTATACTTGGGGATCATTGTGGCTGGGTTCTATTATTTATTTATTTGTTTGTTTGTTTATTTTTCTTATCATGTACTTTTGTCGGTCTTTTTGTTTGTCTGATTTGTTTGTATATTTTATAAATCTTACCTATGGGTCCCCTTCGGGCTGGGCCATCTCTTCTACTTTTTCTTCTTTTTTTTTTCCTGTCTCTCTCTCTATCTCTCTTTTCTTCTTATTTCTTTCATTTTGGTGGGGACTCTCGATTGCTCAGAAGCATTCCAGAGTGCACCTAGCCTGCATCACGGTTGATGCATTCAGCTATACATCCATTCAGCCATCTCACACCAAAATTAGGAGGAGGAATGCCCAACAGAGGAAAAATTCAGAGACTGGGCCGTCTCCATCAGAGTTATTGAATATGGACATAAACAGTATGTCAGAAAGGGAATTCAGGCTAACAATTATTGAGACAATAGCTAGGTTAGAGAAAGCCTTTGATGACAGAATGGAATTGACCAGGGCAGAAGTGAAAGCCACCAGGGATGATGTTAACAATGCTTTCAATGAGTTCCAATCTAATCTAAATTCTCTAGCAGCTAGGGGAACTGAGGCAGAAGACAAAATTAGTGATCTGGAGGACAAACTGATAGAGAAAAAGGATCAGGAGGAAGCCTGGAACAAACAGCTCAGAAGACATGAAAACAGAATTAGGGAAATAAATGACGCTATGAAACGTTCCAACATCAGAATTATTGGAATCCCTGAGGGTGAGGAGAAAGAAAGAAGACTAGAGGATATAGTTGAACAAATTCTCCATGAAAATTTTCCCAATCTGGCGAATGAAACCAGCATTTGTGTACTAGAGGGAGAAAGGTCTGCCCCCAAGATCACAGAATCCAGAAAGACCTCGACACCTGATTGTGAAAATGATGAATCATAATTTTAGACAGGAGATCTTGAAACCAGCTACGGGGAAGAGATTCCTTATGTACAGAGGAAAGCACATCAGAATAATGTCAGGGGCGCCTGAGTGCTCAGTGGTTAAGCCTCTGCCTTCAGCTTGGGTCATGGTCTCAGGGTCCTGGGATCGAGCCCCACATTGGGCTCTTTGCTCAGCGGGGAGCCTGCTTCTCCATCTCTCTCTCTGCCTGCCTCTCTGCCTACTTGTGATCTCTGTCAAGTAAATAAATAAAAATCTTAAAAAAAAAAAAAAAGAAGAATGTCAGACCAGTCCACAGAAACCTGGCAAGCCAGAAAGGGCTGGCAAGACATATTCAGGACACGAAATGAGAAGAACATGCAAAGAAAAATACTTTATCCAGCAAGACTGACATTAAAAATGGATGGAGAGATAAAGAGCTTCCAAGACCAGCAAGGTTTAAAAGAGTATGTGACCACCAAGCTGGCACTGCAAGAAATATTAAGGGGGGTTCTATAAAAGAGGAAAAATCCTAAGAATATCACTGCACAGAAGTATATGCAGACAATATATAGAAACAAAGACTTCACAGGTAACATGATGTCAATAAAAACGTATCTTTCAATAATCACACTCAACGTGAATGGCCTAATATGCCCATAAAAAGGCACAGGGTTGCATATTGGATAAAATGACAGGATCCATCCATATGTTGTCTACAAGAGACCCATTTTGAACCTACAAATACATCCAGACTGAAAGTGAAGGGATGGAAAACCATCTTTCATGCAAATGGGCCTCAAAAGAAGGCTGGGGTAGTGATTCTCATATCAGATAAATTAGATTTTAAACTAAAAATTGTAGACAGAGACACAGAAGGACACTACATCATTCTTAAAGGGATTTTCCATCAAGAAGATCTAAGAATTATAAATATTTATGCCCCCAATATGGGAGCAGCCAACTACATAAGAAAACTGTTAATCAAGAAAAGAGGCATATTGATATGAATACATTAATAGTAGGAGATCTTAACATGCCACTCTCAGTAATAGATCATCCAAGCAGAAAATCAATAAAGAAACAAGAGCATTGAATGATACATTGGAACAGTGGACCTCATAGATATATACAGAACATTCTATCCTAAAACAACAGAATACTCATTCTTCTGGAGTACACATGGAACCTTCTCCAGAATAGGCGACATGCTGGGTAACAAATCAGGGCTCAACCAATACCAAAAGATTGAGATTATTCCCTGCATATTCTCAGATCACAATGCTTTGAAACTGGAACTCAACCACAAGGAAAAGTTTGGAAGGAATTCAAACACCTGGAAGCTAAAGACCACGTTGCTTAAGAATGCTTGGAGCAACCAGGAACTCAAAGAAGAACTTAAACAATTAATGGAAACCCATGAGAATGAAGACACTTTGGTCCAAAACCTATGGGATACAGCAAAGGCGGTCCTAAGGGAGAAATACATAGCCATCCAAGCCTCCCTCAAAAAAAAGCTGAAAAATCCAGAATACACCAGCTGTTTTACACCTTAAAGAACTGGAGAATCAAAAAGAAATTAAGCCAACCCCTCACACAAGGAGGGAAATAATCAAGATTAGAGCAGAGATCAATGAGATAGAAACTAGAGATAGAGTAGAACGCATCAATGACACTGGAAGCTGGTTTTTTGAAAGAATCAATAAGATTGATAAACCAGGGGCACCTGGGTGGCTCAGTGGGTTAAAGCCGCTGCCTTCGGCTCAGGTCATGATCCCAGGGTCCTGGGATCGAGCCCCGCGTCCGGCTCTCTCTTGGCGGGGAGCCTGCTTCCCTTCCTCTCTCTCTGCCTGCTTCTCTGCCTGCTTGTGATCTCTGTCAAATAAATAAATTAAAAAAAAAAAAAGATTGATAAACCATTGGCCAAACTAATCGAAAAGAAAAGAGAAGGCCCAATTTAATAAAATTATGAATGAAAAGGGAGAGATCACAACTAATGCCAAGGAAATAGAAACAATCATCAGAAATTATTATCAATAATTATATGCCAATAAGTTAAGCAACCTAGATGAAATGGATGCATTCCTGGAAAACTACAAACTTCAAAACTGAATCAGGAAGAAACTGACAACCTGAATAGGCCATATCTAGTAATGAGATTGAAGCAGTGATCAAAAACCTACCAAAAAACAAGAGCCCAGGACCTGACACATTTCCTGGGGAATTCTACCAAACTTTCAAAGAAGAAATAATACCTATTCTCCTGAAGCTCTTTCAAAAAATTGAAATAGAAGGAAAACTTCCAGACTCTTTTTATGAAGCCAGTATTACCCTGATCCCCAAACCAGGCAAAGAACCCACCAAAAAGGAGAATTCTCAACACTTATATGCCAATAAGTTAAGCAACCTAGATGAAATGGATGCATTCCTGGAAAACTATAAACCTCCAAAACTGAATCAGGAAGAAACTGACAACTTGAATAGACCAATATCTAGTAATGAGATTGAAGGAGTAATCAGAAACCTCCCCCAAAAAAGGTCCCAGGACCTGACAGATTCCGTGGGGAATTCTACCAAGTTTTCAGAAAAGAAATAATACCTATTCTCCCGAAGCTGTTTCAAAAAGTTGAAGCAGAAGGAAAACTTCCAGACTCTTTTTATGGAGCTAGCATTACCTTGATCCCCAAACCCCAAAACCCAAAGACCCCACCAAAAAGGAGAATTCAGACCAATATCCCTGATGAATATGGATGCTAAGATTCTCAAAAAAATCCTAGCAAATAGGATCCAACAGCACATTAAAAAGATTATCCACCATGACCAGGTGGGATTCATCCCTGGGTTGCAAGGATGGTTCAACATTCGCAAATCAATCAGTGTGATAGAACAAATCAGTAAGAGAATAGAGAAGAACCACATGGTCTTCTCAATTGGTGCAGAAAAAGTATTTGACAAAATCCAGCATCCATTCCTGATTAAAATGATTCAAAGTCTAGGTATAGAGGGAACACTCCTCAACTGCATAAAATTTATCTATGAAAACCCCGCCGTGGGGTGCCTAGGTGGCTCAGTGGGTTAAAGCCTCTGCCTTCAGCTCAGGTCATGATCTCAGGGTCCTGGGATGGAGCCCCGCATCGGGCCTCTCTGCTCGGCAGAGAGCCTTCTTCCCTTCCTCTCTCTGCCTGCCTCTCTGCCTACCTGTGATCTCTCTCTGTCAAATAAATAAATAAAATTAAAAAAAAAAAAAAGAAAACCCCACCATGAATATCATCCTCAATGGGAAAAAGATGATAGCCTTCCCTTTGAGATCAGGAGCATGACAAGGATACCCGCTCTCACCACTCTTGTTCAACAAAGTATTAGAAGTCTTAGCAACAGCAATTAGACAACAAAGAGAAATAAATGGTATTCAAATTGGCAATGAAGAAGTCAAACTCTCTTTCTTCGCAGATGACGTGATACTTTTTATAGAAAACCCAAAGACTCCACCCCCAAACTTCTAGAACTCATACAGCAATTCAGTAACGTGGCAGGATACAAAGTCAATGTACAGAAATCAGCTGCTTTCTTATACACTAACAATGAAAATACAGAAAGGGAAATGAGAGAATCAATTCTATTTACTATAGCACCAAGAACCATAAGATACCTGGGAATAAACCTAACCAAAGAGGTAAAGGATCTGTACTCGAGGAACTACAGAACATTCATGAAGGAAATTGAAGATGACACAAAAAGATGGAAGACCATTCCATACTCATGGATCGGAAGAATAAACACTGTTAAAATCTCTATACTGCCTAGAGCAATCTATACTTTCAATGCCATTCCAATCAAAATTCCACCGGAATTTTTCAAAGAGCTGGAGCAAATTATCCTAAAATTTGTATGGAATCAGAAGAGATTCCGAATTGCTGATGAAATGTTGAAAAAAGAAAAACAAAACTTTGCCTGATTTCAAGCTTTACTGCAAAGCTGTGATCACCAAGACAGCATGGTACTGGCATAAAAACAGACACAAAGACCAGTGGAACAGAGTAGAGAGCCCAGATATGGACTCTCAACTCAATGGTCAAGTAATCTTCAACAAAGCAGGAAAAAAATATACAGTGTAAAAAAGTCTCTTCAATAAATGGTGCTGGGCAAATTGGACAGCTATGAATGAATGACAAGAATAAAACTTGACCATTCTCTTACATCTTACACAAAGATAAACTCGAAATGGATAAAGACCTCAACATGAGGCAGGAATCCATCAGAATCCTAGAGGAGAACATAGGTAGCAAACTCTTCGACATGGGCCACAGCAACTTCTTCCAAAGGCAAAGGAAACAAAAGCGAAAATGAATTCTTGGGACTTCATCAGGATCAAAACCTTGCACAGCAAAGGAAATAGTCAACAAAACAAAGAGGCAATCCACGGAATGGGAGAAGATATTCACAAATGACAGTATAGACAAAAGGTTGATATCCAGGATCTATAAAGAACTCCTCAAACTCAACATAGACAAAACAGATAATCACATCAAAAAATGGGCAGATGACATGAACAGACACTTCCCCAATGAAGACATACAAATGGCTAACAGACACATGAAAAAATGTTCATCATCACTAGCCATCAGGGAGGTTCAAATCAAAACCACATTGAGATAACACCTTACACCAGTTAGAATGGCCAAAATTAACAAGACAGTGAACAACGTTTGTTGGAGAGAATGTGGAGAAAGGGGAACCCTCTTACACTGTTGGTGGGAATGCAAGTTGGTGCAGCCACTTTGGAAAACAGTGTGGAGATTCCTTAAGAAATTAAAAGTAGAGCTTCCCTACGACCCTGCAATTGCACTACTGGGTATTTACCCCAAAGATACAGATGTAGTGAAAAGAAGGGCCATCTCTACCCCAGTGTTCATAGCAGCAATGGCCACAGTCGCCAAACTGTGGAAAGAACCAAGATGCCCTTCAACGGATGAATGGATAAGGAAGATGTGGTCCATATACACTATGGAGTTTTATGCCTCCATCAGAAAGGATGAATACCCAACTTTTGTATCAACACAGACAGGACTGGAAGAGATTATGCTGAGTGAAATAAGTCAAGCAGAGAATCGGTTATCATACGGTTTCACTTACTTGTGGAGCATAAGGAATAAAACGGAGAACATGGGGAGATGGAAAGGGAAAGGGAGTTGGGGGAAATTGGAAGGGGAGATGAACCATGAGAGACTATGGACTCTGATAAACAGTCTGAGGGTTTTGAAGAGGCGGGAGTTGGGAGGTTGGGTGAACCCAGTGGTGAGTATTATGCAAGGTACATATTGCATGGAATACTAGGTGTGGTACATAAACAATGAATTCTGGTACACTGAAAAGAAATTTAAAAAAATAAAAAAAGAACACATACACACAATAAAACTAATGATGTACTATAGTTGGCTAGTTAAATGTAATAAAAAATAAAAAGTTAAAAAAAAATTTAAAAATTGCTTGTAGGAACTGACAAAATTTTCTGGCAGTTTCTTTAAAAACAAAAACACCAGGGCGCCTGGGTGGCTCAGTGGGTTAAAGCCACTGCCTTTGGCTCAGGTCATGATCCCAGGGTCGTGGGATCGAGCCCCGCATCGGGCTCTCTGCTCAACAGGGAGCCTGTTTCCCCCTCTCTCTCTGCCTGCCTCTCTGCCTACTTGTGATTTCTGTCTGTCAAATAAATAAATAAATCTTAAAAAAAAAAAACAAAACACCATACTCCTCAGTGATCTCACTTCCAGGCATTTATCCCAGAGAAAAATGAAAACTCAAAATCCCATACATTAATTTTCATAGCAGCTTTATTTGTGATAGCCCCAAACTGGAAATAACCAAAATGTCCTCTATTACGTGAATGGTCAAACAAAGTGTGGTATATCCACACCATGGAATGTAATCCTACTCAGCCATAAACACAATGAAGTACTGATACATACAACAAACCACATGAATGGAACTCAAGGACATTATCACTTAGAAACACCAAGTTCCTCTCAAATGACAAAAACCTAACAGTGGAAAACAGCCAAGTATTTGCCAGGGATTAGGGTGGAGGGAGGGTTAGCCTGAGGGACGTCTTCACAGAGAGGAACAATTCTTATTTCTGATTGTGGTGATGATCACAGGAATCTACATGTGATAAAATGACAGGGAACTCTGCATTCAGCTTGTGCCAATGTCAATGTCCTAGTTTCATTAATGCACTAGAACTATGTAACATGCAAACACTGAGGGAAAGTGAGATATGGCTACAAAGGTTGACTCTGCACTATCTTAGCAACTTCCTGTGAATTTATAATCACTTCAAAATAAGTAGAAAAAGAAGCTATGAGAGAACATCCTTGTACTGGTATTTCTGGGTAACTAACTGCTTCTTTAGGATAACCCACTAGAAACAGAATTTCTGAGATAAAAGGTCTACATATATTTGTGGTTTGATAAATTGCTCTTCTGAAAAACTGTGCCAAATAACACTTGCTGACATCAGTGTTTGACAAGTCTCATCTCCACACTATTGCCAAAGTGGACACTGACACTCATATTCATCTAAGCCCAGTTGATATGCAATAAAATAGTACTGGCTAATGACTATCCACTGGTGACTAGTATGATTGAGATTTTTCTCTATTGTTTTATGGTCTTATTTATTTGTGAACATGGATTTATGATTCATGTCCTTTGTTCATTTTGATTTGAAGGGTTTGTCTTCATATTGATACATAGCAGCTACTTAGAGAGTTGAAGATACAGACTGTTCATTTTTATATATTATATCTTCTTCCCTTGTTAGTTATTCCCCATTTAAATTTATGCAAGGAAACTGTTATGTAGAACTGTATCCCTCCAAAAGATGTTGAGGTCCTAACCCCAGTACCTTAGTATGTGATTTGATTTGGAAATAGGGCTGCAGTGATGTCATTAGTTTAGATGAGATCATAGTGGGGTAAGACAGGTACTGAATCCAGTAAGACTGGTGTCCTTGTGAAAAGGGGAAATTTGGACACAGAGAGGAAAATAGGCAGAATGCCCTGGGACGAAGGCAGGGATGGGGGTGATGTGTCTGCAAGCTAAAGAATGCCAGAAGTCTCCAGAAGCTGGGAAAGAGGTCTGGGACAGATTTTGCCTCATGGACCTCAGAAGGAACTAACCCTGCCACCTTGATCTGGAGTTGCAGCCCTCAGAACTGTGAGAAAATCCATCTCTGTTGTTTAAGCCAAGCAATTTGGGGTTGTTATGGTGGCCCTAGAAAACTAAAACAAATTATTACATTGTTTCCAATGGGTTTTGCATTTATTCTGCTACTTAAAAAACACTATCACCAGATTCTAAAAATAATGGTGTGTTTTCCTGGTATCATGCTTCACTTTAAATTATTATATCTCCTCAGGACACCTGGGTGGCTCAGCCAGTTAAGCAACTTCCTTCGGTTCAGGTCATGATCCCAGTGTCCTGGAATCAAGTCCCACATCAGGCTCCATGCTCGGCAGGGGGCCTGCTTCTCCCTCTGCCTCTGCTTGCCACTCTACCTGCCTATATGCACTCTCTCTGACAAATAAATAAAAATAAATTTTTTTAAAAAATTATTCAATCTCCTCAACATACATATTGATGAATGACATAAGGAAAAATTAATTCTAAAGAATTAACCAATAATCTCAGCACCATTTATTAATAATTCATCTTTTCTCAGAGCACCTGGATGGCTCAGTTGGTTAAGAGTTGGACTCTTGGTTTCCGTTCAGGCCATGATCTCAGGGTCCTGGGATCGAGCCCCATGTTGGGCTCCTTGCTCAGGGGGAGTTTGCTTCTCTCTCTAAAATAAATACATAAATCTTTTTTAAAAATTCAACCTTTTTCACTGGTTTAAAGTGCTAGTATTCAATAAATTATACTTGTATACATCTGAGCTTATTTCTGGACATTCTGTTTTGTTGTACAATACATTAACTGATACTGGTTACAAAATAGTTTAATTGCTATAGTGTTATATTACATTTTAAAATATGGAAATCGAATTCCACCATTATTATTTGTATGCTTACTCTTTTTCCTATCAATATTTCCTTGGCTATTCTCACTCACTTATTTGTCCAGATCAACTTTAAAATAACATTGTCATCTGTTCCCCTAACTCCCTTTGGCACACTTAGAGTAACTGCATTAACTTTATAAACGAAAACAAGGAAAACTGATAACTTTACAACACTGGCTTGCCCCATTCAGGAACTTCATATCTCTCTCCAAATTTCCCTTTGTAAAGTGTTATTTTAATTGTATAGATCCTGAACATTTGCAGTTTCAGTCTGAAGATGTTTTAAAATTAGTTAATGTTTTAAAAGATAACTCTGTTCTGATTGTATTTCATAAATGATGATTTCTAGTGTGTACAGGAGTATATAGATAAACATTTATGTATGTCAATACATATATATATGTTTTAAATTTCATCTAGATATTTTGAAACCAGGTCACTTTATTAAGCTTATTTAGTTTCATAGTTTTCTAGTTGCTTTGCTTAGATTTTTCCAAGACAGAAGATATATTGATAGCAAATAATGAGTTTTCTCTTTCCTATGTTAGTTTCTTATTTCCTTTTCTTGGCTTATTACAATATCTAAAATATCCAGAATACAGCTAAAGTAAAACAAAATAATTAAAAATATAGAAAAATTATCCTATTTCAAGCTGCACTAAGAATATTTTTAAAAATCATGAATGTGTGTTGAAAATGAAACTTGGGACACCTGGGTGGCTCAGTGAGTTAAAGCCTCTGCCTTTGGCTCAGGTCATGATCCCAGGGTTCTGGAATCCAGCCCCACATTGGGCTCTCTGCTCAGCAGGGAGCCTGCTTCCGCCTCTCTCTCTGTCTACTTGTGATCTCTGTCTGTCAAGTAAATAAATAAAATCTTTAAAAAGAAAAAAAAATGAAACTTATCTATAGAGACTAGAGCTGGATCAGGGTTGCCGGGATGGAGTGGCAGGAGAGGCTGGGCCAAGTGCATGAAGAGACATCTCCTGAGGAGATGGAAATGTTTTAGATCTCAGTTGGGGTAGTAGTTACATAGGGACACAGATCTGTCAAAAGTCAGCGACCTGTATGTTTAAAATTTGTGAATTTTTATTTTATTAATTTATACCTTAATACAGTGATTTAAACAAAAATGCAGAATGGGTTTTGAGTGACTTATAAAGTTACGCTGTGATGATAATGATGGAATTCTCCTTGGACAGATGGCTGTAATGAATTCTACCACTAGTTTTGTTTTCCCTCCATGTTTTACGTATCTTAAACAAATTAGAATGAAGATTTGACCATTACAGAGAATGTTTAATATGTAGTTAAACACTATGAAATAAAAATGCTAACACGTGAAATGGCACCACAGCAGAGGCGGCAAGAAACACTTTTTATCCTCTCAAACACTGACCAATGACATCATACGTGCACATGTCTGTATCATGTTATCTGCTGCTTAAAACATTTCAATGTCCTTATAGGTCTGTAAGTGATCCAGCCGTACCTGTTAATTCCCTGTTATTGCAGTAACAAATTATCACAAATTTTATGGCTTAAAACAACAGAAATACATTCTCCCATAGTTCTGGAGGCTGAGTCTGAAATGAGTCTTCTGGGGCGAAACTCAAAGCGCCTCTGGAAGCCCTAGGGAGGAATTCCTTTTTCCAGCAGGTGGAGCCACATTTCCTGGCTCTTCCTCCATCTTCGAATCCCACAGCATAGCATCTTCTCTGCCTTGGCTTCCCTCACATGGCCTTTTCTTCTGAAACTTCCCTGTCCCTGTGCTGACAGTGAAGCCCACTTGCATAATCGAGGATCATCTCCCAGGTCCTTCACTTAATCACACCTGCAAAGACCCTGTCCACATAAGGAACCATGCACAGGCCCGACTGATTAGGTTGTGGCTCTTGAGGGGTCACTGTTGGGCTGACCGCCCTTCACCTCCTCTCCCGGCACCCCCTCCCCTCGACTCCCCTACTCCAGCTACACTGCTCCCCTTTCAGTCTCTTGGCCATACCATACCTCCTCTTGCCATAGGCCAGGTTCACACACTGGTTCACAGGAGGGGAGAGACCAGTCTGCATAACAGAAGGAGAATGTCGGTTCCCAGGATACCCAGGAGGGCTGGGACAAGCAACAAGGCGAGGACAGTGTGAGCCACAGAGCCCTGAGAAGCCCCCTCTGCTGATGGAACATTCAAGGAAACATTCTAGAGAACAAAATTTTCCAAGAGAGGTGGGTGTCATATTGATTCAAACCCCCTCTCTCCTCTCCCAAACCCTCCAGCAAGCCTACGTTGCTCATTACAGCTTGTATGTGAATGTGTGGAGCTGGGCTCAGGGACCCAGAGCAGCACCTGACACCAGGGCTAGAGGAGAAACCGAGGGTACATGGGGCTGGGCCTGGCCTTTGCCAGCAGTCCAGCTGCACCGTGGAAAAAGAGGATGGCAGACTGGGAGGAGTGACCCGGTGGAGCATCGTGATGGAACAAAACCTCATGACACTCATTTTCCCAGAATTCAACCCACTGGCTAACAAGCTATGAGGGGAGCCTGGGAGGTGCCCATGGGCCCATCCCTTCAGGGGGCAGGTGGCCCAGACACTTAGATATCGACTTACAGCTGTGGAGAGTCGTGACGCCAGCGTCATTTCCAGGTTCCCCTTCAGGCCCACCAGGGGCGGCACCAACGTCAATAGATCCTTAACCTCCACAAACACCGGCCAGTGCTGGTGGGGAAAGAATGGGAGATCAATCCAAGTACACATACTGGCACATCTTTGAAATTTCTCAAAAGAAGGTGTGGAAAGGTTCTTCTCATGAATAAGACTAAGTAGTTTCTTAAATGGCTTTAAATTAAATGCAGATTAAGGAAGCCATGAAAATTTCTGAGTACTATTCAGCGAACATCACTTGTGGCCTCAAGATAGTTCCTTTCTTTCTCTGGCCTTCAGCAGCTGGGAAAACTGGGGGCCAATCTGGGGTCCGAGGCTAACTGGTTGGGTCTAGCCTGCAAACACGCTGTGTCCAGTGTGGCCCATGTGTTTGTAGCAACAGGAACGAGTCACCGATTTCAAAGCTGGGAGATTTGAATGGCGAGACAAGCTAGTACCAAGGAGTGGCTCCGCTCTACCCCGGACACTGATTCTCAGGTGGCCCCAAGACACCAAGGCCAAGTGGCTGCAGAGCATCACGTATAGGCTCTGGAATTGTCAAAACAGACAGAATATGTCTCTATCCAGGTCCTATCAAGTGTAAAATATTAAAAATTTTAAAAGGGTCCCTGCGTCGCTCAGTCAGTTAAGCATCTGCCTTTGGCTCAGGTCATGATCCTAGGGTCCTGGATGAAGTCCCACTCTGGCTCTCTACTCTGCAGGGAGCCAGCTTCTCTGTCCCTCCACACTTTATGCTAATGCTCTCCCTGTTCTTTATCACTGACTCTTGTTCTACCTTGAATAAATAAAATATTCAAAAATAAAATAAAAAAGAATGAAAGGGCACATAAAGAAATCTGGAAGGGAAACAACTTACTTGCGAATTGAAAATTCCTACCGATTTATATGCAATTATATTGCCTGTGCCCCCTCCACCAATTTTCAATACCCATCTGGTACCAGTGACTTAATTTAACTCTCTGGCCCCTAGAGATACCTGTGATCCCTACATTAAAGGCTCCTCTTAGTTTTAGAATTCTAGACCTAAAAAACCCTCCTACCTTGTCAGCTAGGATGCAGGAGGCCTGGGGTCTGGTCCCTGTTCCCTGAGACTGAAGATGTATGAATCCACTCACTAGGGGCCCAGAGGAGTCATCTAAAGCAGCCCAACAGAACATCTTACAGTGCCTGAAGTGAAAGGGGTCGGGCCTCTTTCAGGTACTCAGATGGACAAAGAGTACCCATGGCTGATGGCTCCCTTTCTCCTTTCACCTTAACTTCAAAGCTGAGGGGCATTCAGAATCCATTCCCAGCTCTGATGGATTGAGGAGTCTGCTCTCCCCTGAAAGTTCAGAAGAAGATTGTGTCACCAGGCAAGGAGGTGCTCCCATTGTCTGTCGGCAGCCTCCTGCAGCTCTCGGTCTTCCAGAAGCATCCAGCCCCAGTCCCCTGTGCAGCTGTCCTATCAGTGCACCACATCCCGTCCAGAGAGGTCAGTCTGCCATCCAGTTCCTGGAAGGACCCTCCTCCCTGGCCTCTGGTCTCCCCTGAGTCTGACTTCCTATACTCCAAGCCTCCTTCTACCTCCCAGTAAGCTGTCTGCTCCCAAGACCTTTCTTTTTGGCTGACACACAAATCCGAGTACCTGCCAACTCAAGAGTAAAAATAAACCCCTTCTCTCAGCGTATCCTGCCATAGAAGGCTCACCAACACCCACACAACTCCTTGGTACTCAGCATACAACTTGAGCAAAGCAAACTGGTCCCCTTGCTGTCTCTCCAGCACCCTGACCATGGCCACGTGCCACTCCTTGCAAATGCCCAGTCACTCAACTTATCTCTGCACACACGGATCCCTTTGCTTGGAATGACTGCTGTCTCTCACATCATCCTAGAAGCTGTTAGAGTATCCTTTAAGACCCAACTCCAACTGTCCTGCTAACTACAGATTCTTTGATCCCTCTAAGAAGAATGAGTCATTCCCTCTTTCTTCATAGGCAAATGTCTGCTCACTGCCTCCGCTCCTGGACACATGCTTGTGGGATGATCAGACGACTGCCTGCCTCATCTTGCTAGGCCACAAATGCCAGGAAGGTGAGGACAGGTCTGCTCACCACTGCACCTCCAGGGCCCAAGAGCAGCTGGTACAGAATTCAACAAGATATACAGAGTGAATAAATGAAGAACAAGACGAATGAATGAATTCATCTAACCTACTCTGCGCACGGCTACATCCTGTCTGCTTCCTGTCTGATTCAGTGAAGAAAGACCACATCCACATCCACATATGCATACACGGACAATTAAAACCACTGTCATTGCCCCTGCGTGCACTCCCATAAGGTCTGAAGGACACACATGACGTGATAATAGAGGCTTCTTCCACAAATAAACTGAGATTGAGGGCTTAACCTCAACTGCGATATTTATTTTGTAAAAAAGAGAAATATATATACTTTTCTTGTGTAACAAAAAGATAATTTTAAAAAAAAGAAAAAGAACTGATACTCTGGCCACTTAGTGGGCCTCAATCCCTGGGCCCAATGACAGGTTGAACCCAGGCCTCATAAACAGAGAACCCAGATCCCTGGCCCCAAATCTAGAGGAGATAAAGCCAGCACCTGGCCAGTGCCCCTAGGGCCAGCCCACTGTGCCAGGGATATCCCCAGGGCATACCTGCCAGGCAGTCATCCTTGCTGCAGGCTCATAAGCCCTGAGGCCCTGACATGCAGCAGCCTGGAAATAGCTGGAGCCAGGTCACCCTCCTGTGTTGCGGGACTACCCTGTGAAACGGTGCTGGCAAGGCTGCCTCTTGCACCACTGAGTGGCCATGAGCAGGGAGGTGGTGGTGCACATGTAGGAGCCACGCAAACGTGAGTGCCCTTGAACTTCACTGTGCCCAGGAGGCACTGCACATTTGCAAAATGGGAAGAAGGAACGAGGTATATGTTCTAGGGATGTTTCCACTTTTTCCCAGCTGCTGGGTCTCCCAAAGCTGGATAGCTCAAGGCCTGGATTTACAGACAGCCTTCCCCCTGCATGCTCTGGGCCTACTTCCCAAGACACCCCTTTTACTGCATGCTAGCCTCCCAGATGGCACCTTAACACAGAGGTCCAGAAAGGTGTTCTGTCCTCTGGCTGTACTTCCCCCTAGACTGGCCTTCTACACCACCAGTGCTGATGATCAGGCACAATCCCAAGCCTGTCTTCCCCCCACATACCACTGAATCTTCTGGACTCTTCTGAGATCCCCCCAACCCATTGATCAATATTCTCCCAGCCTGCAGCAACTAAGGGACATGCAATGTGGTGGAGGGGCTGAAACCCATGCTCTGTGAGAAGTCATGGAAGGTCAAAAAGGGGAGACCCAGGACAGAGTCTTTCTCTGCAGTATCCTCAGGAGGGTCTTAGGGAAGGCGTGAGACACTACTGTAGCAGCTCGAGGGGTGAAGCTCTGAGGTGGGAGAGATGGGTACATAGGCTGCAAGCCCCCCCAATGAATGTTTTCTAATGGTACTGGCCAGTACACAATGGGCTGTCCGGGACCCAGGAGGGCTGAATGTGCCATCTGCTGAGCCATGCAAGTGGAGGCCAGCTAGGAGGTATCATGAGCCTCATCCAGAGACTGGGAGACAGCCATCAGAAAGGAGATGCTGGGTCCAACCGAGAATAACACACAGTAGCTGGGATGTCCCCACAGGCTGCAAAACTAAATTTAAACTTAATATCACTGGCTAAAATGCACATCATATAGTATGATCCCATACATTCTTGACAGATACATACCAAAACGTTGACAGAGAATATGGGCACCCTCTCTTCTTCACTTACGTATGTTGTCTAAAATCAGAGACTAACTCTATAAAAATGTTTAGGCAGACACAGCAAACCCTCAGTGACTCAAGCAGCATTACCTGAGCCAATCCCAGGGCATAAATAGACCAGGAGAAGCGAGGGCTAGAGTGTGTGCTCACCCGAGAGCCTTCCGCAAATGCTAACACCCAAGAGAGACCACTACCTCCCTGTGCTTGCTCGGACCCCAGCCCGGGCTCCCGACAGAGATTCTGGGGGCTGGAAGGAACAGCCCCATTACCCTCAGGGCCAAAACATGAGGCATACTTGGGTGCCCATCCTCACAATTCTGTGACATACGTGCATTCATTTACCCTGTCTGTAGATGGGGAGGCTGATGCAGGGAAAGCTTAATGAATTCCCTCAGGTAGTGAGTGAATAGCAGAGGATCTGAGCCCCTCCAGGCCCTGCCTGATGAACCTGCATCCCTTGGAAGGAAAATGGTTTGAACTCCCCAGGCTAACATGGTTCATGCGGGCTGACCTTGAAGGGAGTCAGCAGAAGCTTCTATGGATCTCGGACCTGGAGTCCCTAGAGGAACCTCCAGCTGGCAACATTGAGCCCAGGACTCCCGGGCATTGGGCCAGGCTCAGGGCTGCAGCCCCACTCAGGGCCTCTGCTGTCCCCCACCCTGTCCTATCTGTGATGCCCAGAGAGCCCGATTCCCCTCTCCCTCCACCCAGGGCCCCACGCTGGCACTCATATGCCCAGTACGCACTTGGATGGTGTTCATCACCAGGCCGGCTGTCAACATGCCCATGCCCGAGAGGAGAATGGGCACCACAATCTGGCAAATGATAGTGAAGATAGTCTCAGGCCAGACCCCGTGGGGGGAGCGGGTGAGCTCACAGCTGAAGCCTCGCAGCTTCTTGCCCTGGAAGCGAAACTCCAGATTCAGCTGGGTGACCACCATGGTCAGGCTGTGAACTACATGTGCAGGAGCAAGAAGTCCAGGTCTGTCCTTTGTCCTCCTTGCACACACCAGGATACGTTTCCTAAAAGGTCCACACAAGTAATGCTGCCAGTGTCCTAAGCTGCTGAAAGTCTCCCTTACAGTCCCTCAGCCAAGGGTGAGAGCAAGCAAGGAACAAAGGCCAGTGTGACTCAGAGCCTCATTTGGGGCCTTGGCGAGCTCCTCCTGTCCCTCCACTCCCTGCAGATCAGGTTCTCCTCAGAGTGGCTGCTGTGCCAGCCGGGACCTCCCTCAACTGGACTGTCACGAGGAGACTCACAGTCTCTCTCTGTGACCTTGAGAGCATCCAGCCAATGCTGGCTTGGGCTGGACCCAGGGAGAGAGAGCTGCATGAGACCTGGCCTTGGTGAAGGCTACAAAGAATCCTGCCTTCCTCTGCACACACACCCCAGGCTGCTTCTATTTTCAGAAGACAAGGGCCTGGAGAAACCTCAGCATAAAGGACCCACTCCTACAGGCCCCTGAGGAGTTCATTCCTCAAGGTCGAGAGGGCTTGCAGCAGATACCCAAGAAAGAAGCCATGTCCTACAATCGCCTTGACTTCAGAGTCGAAAGGCACATGGCCATATGAAAAAGCTGTGTTCACAAAGGAAACACAGTACTGTTCTCTCTCAAGGGCCTTATAAACATGCTTCGAAATAAAAAAGGCTTATAAACATGCTTCGAAAGGGACCCCCCCCACTCCCTGTACCCTGACTGTCCCAACCCAGAGAATCCGCTGGGATGTCACCTCTGACTGCCAGAGATTCTGTTGTTGGGGGTGCCCTGTGCATTCCCCCATGGACCAGGGGTGGAATGGCAGGCCTAAGGGTTGGCTGGAACAAAGGCCAAGGCCACAGTGAAAAGAAGCCCAAGGTCAGAAGTACACTCACCTACTGACCCGGGAAGACTTCACCTGGATTAGGCCCTTGATCTGGGGTTCAACTTCTGATCCTGTTCCTCTCAGGCAATTTAGCTGTTCCCCTGTGTTGAATAGCCTATCCCATTCTCAGATCCCATCTCAATAGCCTGGAGTTCATGGTCCTCACCAATCTAGATCCTACTGACTTCCTCCAGCCCATTCACCTCCTCACCAACTTCAGCTACAGTCCTCTGACAACTGTTTCCCTCAAGCCCCAGATATTCCTCTCTCTGCATCTGTCCTCACACAATTCATTTACTCACTCATTCAACAGGAATTTTTAAGCCTTTCCTTGGAGCCAGTCATAATGAGCTCTAACCTTCTCAGGCATTCCTCCCTTTGATTTGTGAAAAGAAACCAAGCCAGTCTGGTTCCTGAGAGACTGAGTCTCTGCTTCCCATCTCTTGAAATGCTCATGCTTGTAACCCAGACACCATACTGTGAGGAGCACAAGTGGTCACATGGAGAGGCCCTCTATGGGTGTTCCCGCTGTAATTCCAGGTGAGAGCCAGCAGCAACTGTCATGTCCCATAGTGAGCTAGCCTGTGTTGCATACAACACACAGCAAGCCACCACAGCAGACACAGCAGCAGACCAGGCCTCCATTCTCACGAAGCCCTACCCAAACTGCGGATTCATGATCTAACTGAATGACTGGCTTGAAACAAGCCACTAAATTTGGGTGTGGGGTGCTGCATGGCAATAGGTAACAGGGACATCCGGGGAGACTCGTCCCCACTCTATTTTTCTCATCTCAGATAAACTAATAATTACCAAGCTTTTCCTGAGTTCGCAGGCTCCGTGTAACTCCCATGTAACTCAATCAGTCCTCCATGACCATCCCTTCCAACCCCTCTCCCAAGCCTCCTGCCTCAGTGAATGGTTTTGTCAGAAACCCAAAACCCACTCTGATTGCCCATCCTGCAACCACCTCAACCCCCGCCCCATCCAATCTGCTCATCCCCATGTCTCTGCCATGTCTGTCCCCTCCTCTCCAGCTCATGGACACCACCTTCAGCAGGGCCCTTAGTACCTCTTAACCCATCTGTCCACCAGAAGTAATACCTGTTCTTTATATTAACATTTTATATTACATCTCCAAGTCACCTGCTTGCCAAAATACCCTCAAGAGCTGTCAGCTCATTACCTGAGAATGTTGAGATTCCATGGCCACACACTCAAGGTCCCTCACAGTCTGGGGTGAGGAGCATCCATTTGAGGCCTCTCTCTTTCTAGAACATAGTCATACACCGCATGGCCCAGAGAGAACGTCCCGTGGACCCTCATGTGGGCCATGCCTATGTTCACACTAATTTTTCTGCAGGTTCCACACACTGCTCAGACTGAACTCCTGCCAAACCTCAAGGCCAACTGAAGTGCCTCCTCATCTTTGAGGCCATCCCAGTTTTGTGGCCAGAGCCTGACATCTTGCCCAGGATTCCCAAGCTCTTTTTCTGAACCCCTCTGAAGGCAAGCCCACACTTGCCCGGTAGCAACATGAAATGCACACACATCGACTCTCCCGTCTTGGAGTGCACTCACCTCAAGACGGAGTTTGGCTGACTCACTGCTGCAATCTTCAGAGCAGGGGAAAGCATTCATTCATTCACTCCCCAAATTAGTACTGAGGGCCTAATATTTGCCAGACTCACGGTCTAAGTGTCATGGTGCACCTGTTAGCTGAAAGACACCGCTTAGAGCCTTCTACTATGGCAACCAATACTAAAATTGAAAATGTAATTATGACCTGTGACAAGTGCTCTGAAGGAAACCCAAGGAACAGGAGCAGAGATGGGGGCCAACCAACCACACACAGCACCAAGACCTGCAAATGAATGAATAAATGGACAAAGGAAAGAGCTTCACTCCCTTGTGTAGCCATCTGTGCTTCTCAAAGCCCTTTCATGCTGAATCATTTCACATTCAGTTCACCACCAGACTCACAAAGTATCCCTAGGATGTTCCCCAGGAAGTACAACCTTCTGTTTTTGCACATGAGAACCCGAAGGCCCAACAGGCACATGACAAAATGCTCCCCATCACTCGCCATCAGGGAAATACAAATCAAAATCACAATGAAATGCCACCTCATACCAGTCAGAATGGCTAAAATTAGAAAGCCAGGAAGTGACAGGTGCTGCTGAGGATGCAGAGAAAGGGGGAACCCTCTTGCACTGTTGGTGGGAATGCAAGCTGGTGCAGCCATTCTGGAAAACAGTGTGGAGGCTCCTCAAGTAATTAAAAATAGAGCTAGCCTATGACCTGGCAATTGCTTTACTGGGTATTTACCCCAAAGACACAGATGTAGTGAAAAGAAGGGCCATCTGCACCCCAATGTTCATAGCAGCAATGTCCACAATAGACAAACTGGAAAGAGTTGAGATGCCCTTCAACAGACGAATGGATAAAGAAGATCTTGTTCATATCTACAACGGAGTATGACTCAGCCATCAGAAAGGATGAATACCTATCATTTACGTCGACAGGGATGAAACTGGAGGGTATAACGCTAAGTGAAATAAGTCAAGCAGAGAAAGACAATTATTGTATGCTTTCATTCATATGTGGAACATATGAAATAGCACAGAGGATCATAGGAGAAGGGATGGAAAACTGAATGGGAAGAAATCAGAGAGGTAGATAAACCATGAGAACTCTTGACTCTGGGAACAAACTGAGGGTTGCTGGAGGGGAGAGGGTGGAGGCATGGGGTAGTTGGGCAATGAGCATTAAGGAGGGCACGCGTTGTGATGAGCACTGGGTTTTATAGGCAACAAATGAATCACTGAACACTACATCAAAAACTAATATGTTGGCTAATTGAATTTAAATTTTTTAAAAAAGGAAATTGAAGGCCCTAGAGAGTTTGCCGAAGATCATCACGCATGTCAGTACCAGAGGCAGGCCTAAGACCCTGACTCCCAGTGCAGACTGCCTCCACCGCCCTCCCTGTGGTCCACCCCTTGCCCTTCTCCCATCTGCTGCTGCCTGCCATCCGTGGTTTGGATCCCTATGTTCCAACAAGAGTCTGAACCAGCAGAAGGCAGAGAGAAATGGCATGTTTTTGAGAAAGGAGCTGTAGAAGTTAGCTGGTTTACAATAGAACAGCTCGGAGCTGGCCTGGGTTTCTCTGGACACTGATCACAATGCTCCTATGGCACTGAGCTGGAGGGACCCCCAACAAGTGGTCACTTTATTATGATTTCTTTATACTTCTGAATTTGGTCAAACATCATAATACAATGTATACTTATACACGGTGGGCCCTTGAACCATTCTTGTCAGTACAGAAGATATGGAAATAGACAATCATTTGTATAATTTCACAGAGAAAGAGATTTCTGATTATGCAGTTCTTAATCATTATGAAAAGGTTTCTCATTTCTGTTTAAAAAAGCAAATGAGAAAACAACATAAACACATATAGCAGTGAACACAAGCAGTGAAAGTTCAGAAGGATATACATCAAGATGCTAAAAGTGACTGCTTCTCAATGGTAGACTTGAAAGTGACAGTGGGAAGCCTGCTTCTCCCTCTCCTACTTCCCCTGCTTGTGTTCCCTCTCTCGCTGTCTCTGTCAAGTAAATAAATAAAATCTTTTTAAAAAGTGACTTTTATTGTATAATTTTCTATACATCCTATTGTGATTACTTGCTTTCATAATCATCAAAATGTAAACTGTCATCAAAAATAAATAAAAGATGTCATTACATGAAACACTTTTCTATGCTATTTGAGAATAAAATCTGTCAGCATGGTTTATTAGGTCACAATCCAGTAAATCAAGACTGTGATTTTAGTTTTCTGAGTATAGATTCTTTGCCTCTTTGGTTAGGTTTATTCCTAGGTATCTTATGGTTTTGGGTGTAATTGTAAATGGGATTGACTCCTTAATTTCTCTTTCTTCTGTCTTGTTGGTGTAAAGGAATGCAACTGATTTCTGTGCATTGATTTTATATCCTGACACTTTACTGAATTCCTGTATAAGCTCTAGCAGTTTTGGAGTGGAGCCTTTTGGGTTTTCCACATATAGCATCATATCATCTGCAAAGAGTGATAGTTTGACTTCTTCTTTGCCGATTTGGATGCCTTTAATTTCTTTTTGTTGTCTGATTGCTGAGGCTAAGACTTCTAGTCCAAGACTGTGATTTTAAAAATAGCTGAGTAGCACAGTAGAAAATCTCAAAGAGCTTGAGCTAGATTCTGGGGCGACGCTAGGCAGTGGGGTAGAATCTGGCTCAAACATCAGGTGGTTTCCTGAGTGACCCTGAACAAGTCCCTGCCCGTTTGGGCCTCTAACTTCTAATCATGAGGGGTGGGACACCATCAATGGTTTTCAGTCTATTTTGCCATCAGAACAACCTGAAACCTGCAACTCAGACCCAGGCACAGATCAATGAATCAGGATCCCCAGGCCTATGGCATGAATTCCTCACCCATTCCAATACCCTCAATTTTTAGGAGTTGTGTCTTTGTAGCACAGTTAGGAGGGCCTGCAGAGGGTGGGCAGAGGGCTTTGGAATGCACACCGCCATTCTTAGCTTTCCTTTCTGATTCTTCAGTGGGAACTGGTTATCTTCCCAGCAAGAGCACCTTCCAAATGGCCTCCTACTCCTTTCATGGTCACCTTGGGCCTGGGCTGGTTCTGAACCCAATGGTCATGCTTAAAAGACCTGAATTCTTCCCCATCTTGTTAAAGTCTCAGAGGTCAAGCCAATTACAATTTCAATAACAGGAGGGGTTCTCCTATATTTCCTGCTTCTGCTGAGGCTGGCAGAACCCACACACAGGTGAAAACATAGATCCAGAGCACACCCTGCCACCCAGGACCAACTAATCTCATGCATGATTTCCCCAGGCAGCTCCCTTGTGTCAATCAGGCCTCACTCTAGCCTCTAGTCCTCAGGCCACCTCTGCCTCCCCCTATGAGTCTGAGGCACAGCTGGCCTATTGTCTTCATACCCCTTTCTGCTGCCCAACATTGACTTATGCATCTGCTGTCTGTCCCTCCCTGCTTGGCTGTGATGCTGTGAGAGTGGGGCCTGGTTGTTGGCTCCTCCATAGCATCCAGGACAGTGCTGCTCTGTCTGTCTGTCTGTTTCTCTCTCTCTCTCTCTCTCTCTCTCTCTCACACACACACACACACACACACACACACACACGTGCACATGGCATGAATGAGTGAACAAATGAACAAATAAATAGAATCATAGAATCAAAAAGAGAAAAAGAAACCCCATCAGCCTTCTATACGTTGAGTGGTGTAAGGCCTAAAATTAATGAAGATTTACTGCCTTGACAGCTGGTGAAACCAGGAGGGCCTCAAATGATCTAACTGCAGCTTATCTTCCCCACTCTGCTCCAACACACAAGGTCCTCCAGTCAAGCAACCCTCCTTATCAAGGGGACCAGACACAGTTCCTGCTTATCCCTGAGTAGGGGGTTTTAGTTCCTGCCAGCTCACACCTTCCCATGGGAACCAGAGGCACCTCCTTCTGCTATTACTACAAAGACTGCCTCCTGGAGCTCCTGGTGGTTCACTCTGCTCCCCAGTGCAACCCTGTGTGTCTCTGGGTGGTAGGCAGTGTCCTCCTTCCCCAGGTTGTGAGTACGTGTGACTGATAAACTTGGGGATTTCCTTTGTTCAGTGTTGGGGTCATCCTGTGTTTGGGCCATCCCTATAATGCTACGGTGGGAACCCCTCCATCACCACTGGAGTCAGAAGGAGGTGATTCCAACAGTTGGCATCAGGAGTATGACAGCCCAACCCTGGTCAGCTTTCACCAGGTGCTCTTTGGTAACTATCTGCTGACATGACCAGGGCTTCCCGGGATGAAGCTGTGAACTGCTGGCCAGCTTGTGCGTCAGCCTGCTCTGTGTTCTGCTCACTGTCTCTCCTGGGCTTGGCCACCTCTTCCCATCACCAAGAACTATTGCCAACTGGCCATATCCCAGTGGGAGGTACCTCTGGGGGGGAGGGGCAGTCTGTATCTGACAAGTGCTCTATGACACTCCTGCCTAGTCTAGCCTGACCTAGCCTGACTTATCAATTAAATTGCCAAAATAAGATCTCATGAAACACCCCCGTTTATGGAGCTAAAAAGAGTTAACATAGTCCAGTGTAAGCTAACACAGGGTCTTCAAGGATTGAAATTAATCATACAAGACCTGCTTGGTGAAGGAGTGATTACCCCCACTGATTCTTGTAGGTCTAATTTGGCCCATTTTTAAATCTGGAAAGAATATAAGGTGCCTCAGAGTGTATGATCACAATCTTAATGCTCTGGTTCCATCCTCTGAGGCCCCCACCCAATGTTACTGGGATTACTGACCCCACCCAATCAGCAACTAGTATTTTGCTATTATAGATCTGGCTAATGTGTTCTATTCAGTGCCTATTTCAACAACCTCTTAGGTGCAGCTGACCTTCAACTCTGAATGGACACAAGAGACTTTTCCAGGCTACTCACAGGGTACCTTGCCAGCTCTGCCATGCACAATCTTTGCAGACAACGTCTTAACTGCTTGTGCCTTTCTCAAGGAGCACAGGTCTGACATCACATTATGATGTCTTCCTTCAGGGAGGCTCATGTGACACATTCATTAAGGACATCCAAATACTCAGAAAGGAGCTCACAAAGAGAAGATGGGCAAGGATTCCACAGGTAGGGAAAAGCCAGCCACCCTGGCAAATTCATGAAAATTATTTTGGTAAACCCAGAGCAACTCCATCCTTGACACTGTCAGAAAACAGCTCCTGACCTCTCAGCACACACACTGGTAATAACAGCCCAAAATATTTTAGCCCTTTTTGGATTCCAGAGGCAACACAGTGCGCATCTACACATTTTACTTATACCCACTTATGCTGCCTCTTGCAAAGAAGCCTACCTTGAATGGATACCTCCAACAAAAGGCCCTAGAATCTGCCCAAATTAAAGTCAACAGGCATGGGGTGCCTGGCTGGCCCAGTTGGTTAAGCATCTGCCTTCCACTCAGATCATGATCTTGGGGTCCTGGAAGGAGCCCTGCATTGGGCTCTCTGCTCAGCGCGGAATCCGTTTCTCCCTCTCCCTGTGTGCTCTTTCTATCTCTCCCTAATAAATAAATAAAATCTTTAAAAAAAATAAATAAAGTCGACAGGCATTCCCATCAGTGCCTTCAAATACCTCTTCACTGAAAAAGCTTAGCAACCTTCCCTTATGCTTTCTGGTCTCTGGACCACATATCCATATGGACACACAGTGCTCAAGGCCTTCAGATGCAAGAAAATACCTTCCTTGCCTACACTATACACCAACCAAGAGGCAACTGCTGGCCACACACTGGGCTATCCTGGAAAGAGAGGCTTTCACACACCCTGGCCTGTGACCCTCCATACCCAGCTGCCCATTGAGCCTTGGGAAGCATAACTATTGAGGCTTCCCCAATGCAGGATAGAGTCTAATCTGGTCCCCCTGGCATGTGCCACCTCCAGAAAGAGGTCTCCTCTGCTCTTTCTTGCCAAATGCCACCCACACCAGAGGAGGTCACTGCTCCTCTGGTCCCCTTGGCTGTGCAGGGAGCCCCCACAACACCAACTGAGTGAACAGCAATGCAGTCTGTATACTTTATGGGTGGCGTGACCACTGTACTACCTGTACTACACTACTACAATAAAGGACACAACCCACCCATCAGTCAGCAAAAGTGGCCAAACTTTCAAATGCCATTTAACACTGGATGCCCTGGCCAGCAAATGTCCCCATCTGCACCTCTCATCAACTCCCGAGCCACTGCCTGAGTTGTCCCTTTCAGGATAAGGAGGAACTTTGGGCACTCTTGCCTCAGAGACACCCCAAATAAGTCAAAGTCAGTCACAGCTGTCTCCATAGGTAGTAAGGCCACAATCAAGGCATCACAGGGACACCCCTTGTCCTCCTTGTTGTTCCAAATTACAGACCATAGCCAGGCCCTCCTGCCTACGCAGGATACACAATTCTGTCTCCACAGGAAGGGTTCAATAAACTCCTACCTCCCCTGCAGATCCTGAACAGCCAGTGGGAATGAAAGGCACACTGTTCTTCTCCAACAACTCCTATTTAAGCTACAAGGTAGCAGATGAGCCCCCACTGGGGGGGGTGGGAGGTTGATTAACCTGGCACTGATTCTTTTTTTTTTTTTTTAAAGATTACATTTATTTATTAGTTAGAGAGAGAAAGAGAGAGAGCACAGGCAGAGAGGCAGAGGGAGAAGCAGGCTCCCTGCCAAGCAAGGAGCCCGATGTGGGACTCGATCCCAGGACGCTGGAATCATGACCTGAGCCGAAGGCAGCCTCTTAACCAACTGAGCCACCCAGGCGTCCCGGGGAGACATGCTCCCTGCACCCACAACACAGGCCCAATAAAAGCACTGCCTTTATTAACTGCAATAGGGAGCCCCTATAAGTTCCCCATCGAGACCTCTCCTTTCAGGTCAAGGGGCCATTTCATTTGCTTGGGAGGCACTTTGCCCACTCCTAGAAGTCCCAGTCACCACCAGGGTGTAAGCTGGTGTCAAGGCTTCACAGGGTCAATGTAGTATGAGGCCTCCAACTAGCAGCACTATGTGCTGCTGTGACCTGGCACAAAGCGGGAGGGTCCTGAGTAGCCTAACCACAAGTCCCACCCTGCTGTTCTCGCAGCCCTTCTTATCAAAGGGATGGTGCCTTCGTATCCAGGTCCCTGTGAACATGCCAGTCACACCCTCCTGTAGAAACCAAGGGCCCCCCCACCATTTTGATACCACACAGGGCTTCCCACAGCCCTTACAGCTTCTCTCTGTTCCCAAGACTCCCTCCCGAGAGCCCTGCACAGCACCCACTCTCAGACTAGGAGTACATGTGATTAATAACCTGCAGTATTTCTCAACAGTCCAGGGCCACATGTTCAGCCTCCCCATATCCTAGGATGGGAATCTTCCCTCACCAAGGGGAGGCAACAGGCCTCAGCCCATGTGACACTCAATCCAGGCTTGAATCCCTTCACTCAGAACTTTCCACCCCCTTGCTTCCCCCCCAGCCCCTTGCCCTCCTTCCTTTCTTGGCTAAGGCAGGATCCCTGCCAGACCCTCCCTCCTCTTTACTGCCACCCACTTCCACAGGGCCCAAGGTTCCTGATCACTCTGCAGACCACCAGTTTGAACTTTTGCTATATGTAATGCAAAGAGATCAGACTCATCACAAAGAATGGGGTTCTTGCTTCTTCATATGAATACATTCCCAAACCCTGTAATATATGCTGGCCTGCATGGGCACCCAGGGGGCTGGAGAGCTATATGAGAGGCAGCTTCTGTTTCTAAGGAGAACATGGGCTCAGAGCCTTAAAAGAGAGTATTAGTCTACATAAAATATACATATAAAATATATATATTTTACTACATAAAAAATATATGTACATACATATATAAATATAAATTGTATTATATAATATACACACACGCACACATATGTGTATATATATATATACACACACACACATATATATATGCAGGGCCAAAAGCAAAATCAAAAGAGAAATAGAAAAATAAGAAACATATTTGTACTCCATATCACAAAGAGCCAATTTCCCTATCTATAAAGAACCCTTAGGTATCAATAAGGAAAAAGGATAACCACTCCATACAAATATGGGCAGAGAATAGAAGCAAATATCCAAAGATCTTCAATTTTACTTGTTAATGTAAAAAATGCAAATTACAGCACAAAGGACCTCAACAATGGCCCCCAACACCTTCTGTACTGACACTCAGTGTAATCCCCTCCCCTTGAACATAGGCTGAACTCAGTGACTTGCTTCTCGCCAAAAGAAGAAATGTTCTTCTGTGGTGAGGTTACAAAAGGCAATGGTTTGTGTGACTTGCTAACAGACTGTTTCCTTCTCGGACCGCACACTTTGGTGAAGCTGCCGTGCGGGAAAGGGAAAGTACTGAAGGGAAAGTACTGAAGGCGGCCTATGGGTGACAGGCAGTGAGGAACTGAGGCCCTGCGTCCAACAATCTGCCAGGAGCTGAAACCCTCCCACAACCATGTGAGCGCATTGGGAAGATGCCATGGCCATTGGGCTAGCATCTTAACTACTGCCTCCTGAGAGGCCTGGAAGCAGGAAATTCGCTAACCTGGATTCTTGGCCACAGCACCCATAAGGCAATACGTGAGTGCCATTTTAAGCTGCTAGATTTTGGATGATGTGTTACATAGTAACAGAAACTAAGACAGTGTACAATGCAATGCAATTTCCATCTATCGGACGGTTAAAGATTAAAGGGTTTGATTATAAACCATGTTGCCAAGTGCTGGGAAACAGGGATTTTTCTTTTGGTGGTGAAGGAATATTGTGCAATGTTCCCTGTATCCCTATACAGGGATAACTCTGTAGAGTTAAACTCTGAAGAGTTTTAATCAGGAAAAGATGCTGTATTTTGTCAAATGCTTTTTCTGCATGAATTGAGAAGATCATATGATTTTTGCCTTTTCTTTTATTAATGTGATCTATCACATTGATTGATTTGCGGATTTTGAACCTCGCACCCTAGGAATAAATCCCACTTGGTTGTGGTGAATAATACTTTTAATTTACTGTTGGATCCTATTGGCCAGTATTTTGTTGAGAATTTTTGCATCCATATTCATCAGGGATATTGGTCTGAAATTCTCCTTTTTGATGGGGTCTTTGCCTGGTTTGGGACTCATGGTAATGCTGGCCTCACAGAATGAGTTTGGAACTTTTCCTTCCATCTCTATTTTTTGGAATAGCTTCAATAGAATAGATATAATTTCTTCTTTAAGTATTTGGTAGAATTCCCCTGGGAAGCCATCTGGCACTGGATTTGTTTTTTGGGAGGTTTTTGATGACTGTTTCAATTTCCTTGCTGGTTACTGGTCTATTCAGATTGTCTTGGTAGTTTATAAGTTTCCAGAAAGGCACCCATTTCTTCCATGTTGCTTAATTTATTGCCATATAGTTGCTGGTAATAATTTCTAATGATTGTTTCTATTTCCTTTGTGTTAGTCATGATCTCTTCCCTTTCATTCATGATTCTACTGATTTGGGTCTTTTCCCTCTTCTTTTGGATAAGTCTGGCCAACGGTTTATTGATCTTATTAATTCTTTCAGAGAACCAGCCTGTACTTTTGTTGATCAGGTGCCACCCCTAGGGCAAGTGATTTGGGGATATCTGTCCAAGTCACAGATGCATGTACCTTTTGACCCAGCAACTTCTACTTGCAACAATTTATCCTACTCATTTACTAAGGCATGTAGGAAATGTCAAGATGATTCACTGCAGCTTTTGTTAGTAATACCATTTTAAGTTGTTGTTATGAGCGGAATTGTGTCCCCACCCCCAAACTGAAGTTCTAAACCTCCCCTGTGCAGCCCATACCTCAGAATATCACTGCATTCGGTGCCAACAAATTGGGCCTTTATTTTTTTTTTTAGATTTTTATTTATTTATTTGACAGAGATCACAAGTAGGCAGAGAGGCAGGCAGAGAGAGAGAGGAGGAAGCAGGCTCCCCGCTGAGCAGAGAGCCCGATGCGGGGCTCGATCCCAGAACCCTGGGATCATGACCTGAGCCGAAGGCAGAGGCTTTAACCCACTGAGCCACCCAGGCGCCCCCAAATTTGGGCCTTTAAAAAAGTATTAAATTGAGGTCATAAGGGTGGGTTTTAATCCAATATGACTGGTGTCCTTACAAGAAAAGGACAATTTGAATGCAGACATGTATAGAAGGATGACCATGTGAGGTCACAGGGAGAAGGTGGCCATCTGCACACCAAGGAGAGGGGCTTTGAGAGAAACCAACCCTGAGGGCATCTTGATTTTGGACTTCCAGTCTCCAGAATTGTGAGAAAAGAAGTCTCTGACATTTCAACCACCTAGTCTGTGGTCCTCTGTTATGGTAGCCCTAGCAAACTATTAAATTAAATTGAAAAGTACATCAGAAGGGAAATGGCTAAATAAATTCTGGTATATTTGTATAATGGAACACTAAATAACCATTTTAAAAAGTAAACTCTTAATATACCTATAAAGAATATTGTAAAGGGAATATATTTTGTAGTGAATATACTGTAGAGAGAATACTGTACGTACTGTACAGAGAAAAAAGCAAGATACTCAATAGTCTGTATATGCTAAAACTTGAAAAAAGAGAAAAATATACAGAAGCAGATGAACAGATATAGATACTTGTCTGTCTTTAGGAGAAAACATAACCAACTGGGGCCCACTGGTTCCCTCTGTGTAGACTGGGGAGCCTAGTCTCACATTGGTGAAACTTTTGAACCGTGAACCACATGGATATTTTTTCTACAAAAAGAAAATTAAAAAAAAAAAAAGGTGCAGCCTCTATTCTCAGGGAGTTCACATTTAAACCAAGGAGACACCAGATTAATGTACAAGATAAAAGGAAATGGCAAATATCCTATCGTCTGTAAAGGTGAAATGTCAGGGGGGCCGGAGCCTCAGGAAAGGCTCCGTGAAAGACTGCCTATGTGAAACAGGGCAGGAAGAATGATGGGAGGCCTCTTCTCCTGGGGTTGGTGGGAGGGCAGGCACAGGGAGGGGACAGTCTCAGTGAGGTTGGAGGCTACCATGCAGCTGAGACTAAAGCCAGCACCACTGGGCAGAGCTGCAGGACTGGAGCCTCAGCCGCCCTGAGCCAGCGTGGCACCACTGCCCCTTTCCAGCCTTCCCCACAGAATCCAACTGTACACAGGAATCCATCCTACTCCCCACAGGGCAGGGGACCTACACTTCTCCTCACTTCAAGCAGACCAAACCAATCAAGGCCATTCCATTCCCTTTGCCAATTTTTGGTGCTCAAATCTGCCAATAAGAAGTTGGGGAATTCTGTTGGGAGTGCCTAGGAAAGGTTCCCTGTGCTTAAGAAGGAGGAACCAGAACACATAACCCATTCTTCTCCCTCTGAATGTGATGTGGCTATAGGACAAAGCCAACTTTGGGTGCTGTCTTGGCAGGAACTTGGAAAGGGCCTGGTTCCTTGGAGGCATCGTTGGCTGGTAATGATAACACTTACCAAACCCAGAATTACCCTATCTTGGAAATTCCATTTGGGGACATGACATATTTTCTTCTTATTTAACCCATTCTAGGTGTGCTTTCTGATATTTGTGGCTGAAACCATCCTAATTCATTCAGCCAAGGGGAACCCAGGATGCTTGGATACCAGTTTGTGGAGTCTGGATTTTATTCCACAGTTAATCAACATGAATTTTAAAATTCAGATATGCATCATGGAGGTCCCCTTGACACGGCTGTTGGGCCATGACCCTCATGTGGGTCTAATGAACACGTGAAAGAAACTCTAGCATGGATATTTCTGCCTAATCTTTATCCTCTTGAGTTGCAATTTTATGTAAATTCTTGAAAACTAGCCCAGAACTGCATGTGACAGATTATCAGTGACAACAGCAACAACAGCAGTTAACCTTCACTGGGTGCTTTCTAATGCCTGGCACTGTGACTAGCACTTCAAAGTCCTCTCAACAACCTTGTGGGGTCAACTCTAATTTACAGAAGAGCAAACAGGGAACAAAGAACAACTTGTGTAAGCGACAAAGGTTGGACTCAAACCCAGTTAGAGTAGCTCCAGAGTCTGGGCTCTTAAGCAGTTCAATTCACTATTATACTGCCTCTCCATATGTAATTTATAAATTTGTGTGTGTGTGTGTGTCCGTACACTTTCTGAATGAATGTGTGTATGTACAGGCAGCTGATATCTATGAATGTATGTATAAATACTATGTGTGAAGTGTGTGTGCATTTGAGTGTGTGGGATACATGCTCAGTGACATCACATTTACCCTTGATAAAACAGATTCTGAATATCGCTGGTATAGAGAATGGACTGTGGGGAGGAGGACTCAAAGTAAGGAAGGCAGTGACGAGGCAGTGGCAGTAGGCAGGAGTGGGATGGAGAGGAAATCTCCGGGTTATGGAAGCCAGGCACTGAGGTGCTCCAGAGTTATGGCAATGCTAACTGACCATGGATTAAAGAAAGATGTAGGGCCAGAGGGCACCAGGTCACTGGGAGAAAGGAGAGAGCTGAGGGGTCTGGAGGTCAGAGAGAGACAAAACATGGGGAATGGGGCTGAATCCGACTGAGATAGGGACTCCAGTTTAAGAGAAGCTCATCCTGGGGCCTGACAAGTTCTAGGTGGATATTTGGAGTGGAGCTAGTCACTGGTGTGATATTATGAAAAACTAAACAGCTGGGTATTGGAAGGGTCTTTGAGAACCCCAGACTGGGGCAGGGCCAGGCAGATCATAGAGTGAAGTAGGATAGGTAAGAAGAAGGAGTGGTGGGCACTGTGGCAAACAGAGAATATGGCCACCTAGAGGGGACAGCAACCACTGACTGCAGCCCTAAGAGAATATGGATCCAATGTTGTTAAGAGTTGCCAGGTTTTCAAGAGAAAACAGAAATTCAGACTTTTACATGAAATCTGATTTTAGTGTTGGTTTAAAAAAATTTTAAACCACCAGCCTTACAGCTACATGGCAGATCTGGGACTCCAATGAGTGACGGGCAGGGCCCAAGTACCCAGGCACAGAGACCCCTCCACCACCACCATCCCATCACAGAGCCCCTGGAGCACTGAGTGAGGCACGGGCTGGGAGCTGTCAGACGGGGCAGCCCTGCTTCTTCCAGCCTGCCCCACTCTAGACGATCCTTGTTCTCTGCTGATAGGAGAGATCTGAGCAGTCATTACTTAGAATATTCTTTGGGATTACGCTTTTTCAGGGAGGACTGACAAAGGGCTCTGACAGTAGCAGAACAGGCAAGGCATGGCACATTGGTAACTTTTTTGTCTGATGGGTGACTCCCAGTTCCCCACTATGTGGCATTCCAGTAGGGCTGCAAATCAAAGGTCCCTGCCTCCCCTCAAAGAGTTATTAATACTCGAGAGTCAGGCTAGCCAAGCAGAGAATGTCCTCCCTCAGGAACAGTGACTGGACCAGGAGTGGACCCCTGACATCAGAATCAATGTTCAGAGACTGATGTGGACATTGACAAATAGGTCTCCCTTTTTTCTAATAACACATACACCAAGGATTAACTGCCAAGGGCCATCCTCACCTCTAGGCACAGAATTCTGCCTGAAAATAAAACATAGTTGAGTGACAGAGAAAAAGCCAGCATCATGTTGTCATTTAGGCACCTGGATCATGCAGAGGCTAAAAGCTAACCCTGTAACCATCCCTCAGAATAATATACTGCTTAAAATATAACTTTAACTAATGAGGAGTTGTACTGGTGACGCAAGCATGCTTAAAGATGACCTTGAGAAAAACACATACTAGTAGCAGGGCTCTGGTGGAAGAGATGGTACAGCCGAGCAGCTGGGGATGCTGGGCTTGCTCAGGGTGGAATGCTGCCTGCTTCCCTTTTTTGTTGTCCCCTCGGCCTCAGAGAAAGCCTTCTGCTAAGGTAATCCCTTTAAGTGCGCTTGCAAAACTACAAACCCGTGCTGCTGGACCAGACACACCTTACTCCTCTTCTCGTTTACCTCGTTTACCCCTAAGACTTGTAACCATCAGGGGCGCCTGGGTGGCTCAGTGGGTTAAAGCCTATGCCTTTGGCTCAGGTCATGATCTCAGGGTCCTGGGATTGAGCCCATCGGGCTCTCTGCTCAGCGGGGAGCCTGCTTCCTCCTCTCTCTCTGCCTGCTTCTCTGCCTAGTTGTGATCTCTGTCTGTCAAATAAATAAATGAAATCTTAAAAAAAAAAAAAGACTTGTGACCATCATATATGACTCACATTACTTCTTGTTTACAGACTAGACATATGGCTATTGTATAACCTTTTCTTCTCCTTTGTTGCTATCTTGTATCTAATAAATGAGGGACTGAGGAGTTGTTTGGGATGACAGTCCTTCCAGCTGTCATCCCCTGCTCCCTCTCCCTTACAGCTGACTTGTTTGTGCCTCATTCTTCTCCCATGTGCTGTTAGGAAAGCGGCATGACCCTTTATATATTTCAATTATAAGAGCCAACATTGTCTCTTTTAAGCTTAACCTGGGTTAAATTTAGTCTCCATCACCAGTAACTAAAAGAATCCTGTGCAATTTGTAGAAAAATGGTATTTGAGAAGAGAAGGCCCTGCCCCTTGTCCCTCAAGCTGGACTCAACTTTAGGGATGACATTCAACAATGCCACCAATAGCACTATTACCATTTAGTTCCCTCTTACCTGGAAATAGTTCAAAAGTACACCAGCCACAGAGAGTCCCAGTCCAGCAAACACGAAGGGGACTATCACCTGAAGGCCAATGGATAAGGCAGTCTCCCTGCTGAGCTCAGTCCTCAGTGGTTTAGGGACTGCCCTTTGGCTCTCAGGCACACTCAGAGGTCCATCTTCTGAGGCTGCAAGGAGTCTTCCAGGACTGAGGGTGTGTGGCAGAACCAGCTCCTCTGGCCGACGCTGCCGGGTCTCTGTCCCATCCATGTGAGCAGAACTGAGCCTCTGGCAGCCGTAACCTTGGGGACACAAAGCAACAGGGACTGTTCAGTAGAGTTCCTGACCCCTCTGGGGCTGATGCTGGTAAGCCCTCAAGCCCTTCTGTCCAACAGCCCTTCACTCAGTGACTGCTCCACATGGTCTCCTGCAACCCCAATTTAAAGTTGTTTTTTTTTTTAATTTAATATGCATATTTTTGAGGGGAAAAAACACATTATAGAAGACAGCACTAAATATTTATGAATTAGAGTCAGCAAAACTGATGATATAGAGAATTGAAAATTCTCTCCTCCATAAAAGAACAAGAAAGCTAGCAAAAACTGTCAAAATCCACTTTTTCAGAACACTGGAAATTAATCAAAGGCTTGCAGCAATGCAAGAAGTATCTATTCAAGAAAAAAATGCTGAATCTTTAGCAAGAACAGGAACAAGGGTATTCATGATGTTTTAACTATGCCTTAGCCCTACCCCCTGCTCTCTGGTTCCGCAGCAGCCTTAAAAACCAACAGCCCAGAGAGAACAGAATGGGCTCAAGATCTTTCAAAACCTCATTCTCAAAAAATAGTCCTTCTTTGACCTAGCAGGTGGTTCACTGGAAACCGCCACTTACAAACTATCTGTATTTCACCGCACTCATAACTTACTCATTGTAAAAAGCCTCTTCCCTGGGGGACACTTCTTGAAAACAATTACAGGCACTCCACAGCTACCTGAGGTAGTGGGTAATAGCTGGGATAAATAATACATTAGCCAAAAAGCCTAAAAGGAAAATCTGGGGAATGAGATGTCTGTGAAAATTCTGCAAAGTTTCTAAAACTTCCTGGGAATCTAGAAGGCCACTCCTACTGAGCTGGGCATCTGCTCAGGAAATAGCTGAAAAGGTCTGAAGCTCTACCCTCCAGCTGCTCTGGAGGCTCTGCAGGAGCAGAAAGTGAGGGCTGAGGCAGAGCTGTCCCCTCCCAGGCCCTGTGCTGGAGGTGTGCCCCAACATGCGCACAGAGCCTCCAGGCAAAGACAGGGAGGTTCAGCAGTTCCACATAGGGTGTTCAAGGAGATCTCTAGCCAAGGGTTACCTGACCACGAGCAGAGACTTCAGTGGCCCTGTACAACACAGAATACAAACTAAAGAAGTCACTCATTAAAGTCACTAAGAAAACTTGAGAAGAGGGGAGAATCTAATTTCCAGAGTTGTCACATTATGAAAATTTTTTTTAAAGATTTTATTTATTTATTTATTTATTTGACAGAGAGAGATCACAAGTAGGCAGAGAGGCAAGCAGAGAGGAAGTGAAGCAGGCTCCCTGCCGAGCAGAGAGCCCGATGCGGGGCTCGATCCCAGGACCCTGGGATCATGACCTGAGCTGAAGGCAGAGGCTTTAACCCACTGAGCCACCCAGGTACCCCCACATTATGAAATTTTTTTAAAAGATTTTATTTATTTATTTGACACACACACACACAGAGCGTGCTCAAGTAGGGGGAGCAGCAGACAGAGGAAGAGGGAGAAGTAGGCTCTCCACTGAGCAGAGAGGCCGATGTGGGGTTCAATCCTAGGACCCTGAGATCATGAAACCAAGAGTTGGACATTTAACCAACTGAGCCAACCAGGCCCCCCATGTTATAGAATTTTAAATGTCCAGTTTTCAACAAAAAATAGGAGACATGCAAGAAAACATGATACTATGACCTATGCACAGGGAAAAAAGCAATTAATAAAAAAATATCCTGGGGCAGCCCAGACATTGGACTAACTAGACAAAAACTTTAAATTGGCTATTTTAAATATGTACAAAGAACTTAAGGAACCATGCCTGAAGAACCAAAGAAAGTATGAAAAGGAAGTCTAGCCAAATAGAGAATATCAATAAAGAAATAAAAACGTTTTAAAGGGGGGCGCCTGGGTGGCTCAGTGGGTTAAGCCTCTGTCTTCCCCTCAGGTCATGATCCCAGGGTCCTGGAATCCAGCCCCCCATCGGGCTCTCTGCTCGGCAGGGAGCCTGCTTCTTCCTCTCTCTCTCTCTCTCTGCCTCCCTCTCTGCCTACTTGTGATCTCTTCTGTCAAATAAATAAATAAATAAAATCTTAAAAAACAAAAAACGTTTTAAAGGAACCAAATAGAAATTCTGGAGTTGTAAAATTTAATAGCCAAACTGCAAAATTCCCTCAAGGAGTGCAAAACCTGAGCAGGGAGAATAAGAAACCACTGAACAGAAAGATAAATCAACACAGATTACCCAATCTGAAGAACAGAAAGAAACAGGATGAAGAAAAATGAACAAATCCTCGGAGGCCTGTGGGATGCCATCAAGCAAGCCAGCAATTGCATAACAGAAGTCCCAGAAAGGGATAAGGGAGAGTCAAGGGGTTCAAAAGAATATCTGAAGACAGAAGGGGCCAAAGCTTTCCAAACATGATCAGAAAAATTTCCATAGTCAAGAAGCTCAACACATTCCAAGTAGAATAAATTTAGAAATCCACACCAAGACACACCATAATCAAACAGTCAAACACAGAGAATCTTAAAGACAGGGAGGAGTCACTCTTCATAGGCAGGGGCTCCTCAAGAAGATTAACAGCTTCCTTCTCATCAGAAACCATGGAGGCCAGAGGCAGCAGGATGACATACTCAAAATGCTTAAAGAATAAGACTGCCAGCCAAGAGTTCTGGAAGGAGCAGAGTAATAGATTTGCAAGTGAACAAAAACCAGAATTTGCCAATAGCACACCTGCCCTACAGGAAAAAAAGCCCTCAGGCTGAAGGAAAGGACCTAGATAGTAGTTTGTATCCACATAAAGAAATAAAGAGCACGAGTAAAGGTAACGGCATAGGCAAATATAAAAACAGCATAAGTGCACTTTTATTAGTAACTCTTTTTTCTCTCATCTAATTCAAAGACAACTGCATAACTCAATAATGACAAATCACTACATATGGGTACACAATAACTAAATATGCAATTTGTATGACAGTAGCAGCACAAAGTAGGAGAGCACAGAGCTATATATAGGAACAAAGTTTCATATACTAGTGAAATATATTGCCGATTCATTAGGTGACAGATATTTGAACTTTTTTTACTTGTTGGCTATTACAAATAATACTGCTATGAACATACGGATGCAAGTCTTTGTATGAACATGTATTTCTGTTCTCCTGGATTATACATTTTGAAGGGGTGAATTTTATGGTACATGATTTGGATGTCCGTAAAAAATATTCATGAATTATTTATGGAATAAGGTCAAGAGGCAGACTACAGCTTCCCAAACTCTCTGAGCCCCTGTCAATAACAGCTCCTACTCCTTATCACAGGTGACCACTGTCCAAACTGGAGAGAACCACTCCTCAGCTGCTGTTTCATTTCTTCCTTAGTGTTACCAACTATGAGTATAGTCCTAAACAGGAGTGCCTAGGAGCACAGTCCTAAACAATAGTGTCTGATTACTTGTCAATTTAGATCAGTAAAGTCATGCTCTCATCTATTCCTGTCTGGTTTCTTCAGCCTGACATTAGTCTTCTCATGTTCAGCCAGGCTGTGGGACCATCTCATTTTATTGCTGTGTCCAATCTAACCATATGACCGCCACGATCCACCTATTCTACTCCAAAATAAAAATCGCCTGACTGTTTTTTAATATAAAACTAATGTGTTCATAATACAATTTAGAAAACACAAAAAAGGTGTAAATATGGAAATTGAAATCATCAACAATTTTATTGCCCCCCAATAACTAACAGTAAATCTAGTGTGTATCTTTCCTATGTACACAAACATGCACAGAAACTCATGCATGCTATTTTTTTTAGTCAAGGTTCTAGATCCTGGGTTGTTTTATTTAATAAAATGTATATATTTGTCCATATATTACAGATATAATTTTTATGGCTTCTCATGTCATCCTTGATAGTCCACCCAGGTGCTGGTAAAACCTTTCCCATAGGATTTATAGGCAGGAAGAGCAGATGGAAGAACTCAGCAGGGGCAAGCTGATGTTTTAACCTGTAGCCACAGGCAGCCCAAGGCTACCAGCCCCACCTTCCCACTATCAGGGGGCCAGGGCCCCTGCACTGTGTGCAACAGGTTTCTTAAAGTCAGCAGACACGCTGGGCCTGTGAGGACAGTCTGAGTGAGCAGTGAGTAAGCAGGGCATAGGGGGGGCCTTGCATCTTTAGGGACACCTTAAAAGGTAGAAACCTTCCACACACACACAAGCCTACAGAACTTGGGCCAGGCAGGCTTTGCTCAGCTCAAAAAGGCAAGGACCCGGGACACCTGGGTGGCTCAGTTGGTTAAGCGGCTGCCTTCAGCTCAGGTCATGCTTCCAGCGTCCTGGGATCGAGTCCCACATCGGGCTCCTTGCTCAGCAGGGAGCCTGCTTCTCCCTCTGCCTCTGCCTGTGCTCGCTCCTGCGCTGCTCTCTGACAAATAAATAAATAAAATCTTTAAAAAAAAAAAAAAGGCAAGAACCCACAACAAACAAACAATGGGAACAACTTACTGCAGCAGGACTCCACCTTCCTAAAGGCTTTGTAGCAGCCCAGCAGTGGGATGGGAAATGTCTGCTCCATTTGGCACAGCAGGCCTCCGGGGCCCACCCTGACCCCCCCATCCTGGTCCCGCCCCGGACAGGAGCCACCCTCATCCGGCTGGTCCAGACCCAGGTCATTTGTTAGGACTAAGACCCTTGTTCTACCTTCCCAGTGGCTTTCTTGTCCTAAACCCTCAAAGCCTGAACCCTTGAGGCAAACCAACCGTCCTCTTTAAATTCATCACAGTCTATACAGCAGTCCCGGTAAAGTGAGTCAGGCTCCCATAGGAGACCTGGCCATAGCAGAGAAGGAGGTAATGGAGGAAGGAACAGCCCCAGTCCGACCATCACTGGGAGCCACATAAAAAACTGTCAACAGGGTCTCAGGTCCGCATTCCGCTCTTCTTTTTTTTTTTTTTTTTAAGATTTTATTTATTTATTTGACACAGAGAGAGAGATCATAAGTAGGCAGAGAGGCAGGCAGAGAGAGGGAGAAGCAGGCTCCCTGCTGAGCAGAGAGCCCGACGCAGGGCTCGATCCCAGGACCCTGAGATCATGACCCAAGCCGAAGGCAGAGGCTTAACCCACTGAGCTACCCAGGTGCCCCCCATTCTGCTCTTCTATGTGGCCCCCTTGGAACCCCTAGGAAGGAAGGACAATTAGTAGAGCAGGGCAGGATGGTCCCTGAGTCCCTGCAGTACCAGATCCATAATTTCTTTAAAAAATAATAATAATAATAGACACAGCTCCCCATGGCCCATACAGCGGTCCTTCACATCCCTTAGCCTCACAAGTTTCAAGAAGGTTTATTACTACCCCCATCACATAGCAGAGGAAACACAGAGTAAAGGGCATGAGGAGCACCAGCCTCTCGTCTGTACCCCAGAGCCCACCTCAGCCCTCGCAAGGACCAGGGCTCACAAAGGTCTCCTCTCTCCTGCCTTTTCAGTTTCTCCCCTCTACCTCTGCAGGATCATCTGGTGACGACAGGACCTTGTTCTAGAATCTCCCTCAAGCCACCCTCTAGCTTGTACCCCATTTCCTCCTCCCCTTCAGAACACAATGAAAGAGACACATCCCCACTGTCTCTGTGTCCTTTCTCTGTGCTCAACAGCCATCCATCTCCTCCTTGCACAAGTGGGCCTTGCCAAGGCCAGAGGTCACCTGCCCAATGCCAACAATTCCCCCAAACCTCAGCATGGCATAAGACACTCTCAAGGATTTGAGGCCTGCCCACCATGGCCTCCCCCACATTCTTACCCCTGTGGTGTGTCCCCGGGCCCTCCTACATGTGACTTTAGCTCCTGCTCCTTTCATCCCTCCTGATCAAGTCCAGACTGTCTGAAAGAGCCGCCGACACTCAAGAACAACTGCCTACTCTCATTTCCGCAACTGGCTGGACTGGGGCTGCTCTCTTCCTGCTGAGTTTAGGGGAATTCTAACCAACACCTTCCTGCTAGAGCCCATGAAACAATCTACCCTCCTTCTCCAAGTTAGAATGCTCTTTGGGACCCTTCCAGTGTTCAGTACTCTAGAATAAAGGCTATGTTAATGGTGCTGGGGCTGACTCTGTTTCTCCTGAGGCTCCTTGAGACTCCTCTGTAGTGTGTGCCGGACACGAAGCCTTTGACCGCTAAGGCAACCATAACAAAGACCTCCGCGAACCCAGCTGTATGACACAGCTACTGGCAGACCACCCAAGAGCCAGGCCACTGCACCCACGGAGGTTCCCCTTTAGCAGATCCTAAGTAACCTAGATCACTGACTGCCTGAGTGACCCCACTTCTCCTCCCTCACCCTGATTCTTGCTCTTCAGTTTTAAATCATCTGATAAACAGTGAACCCATGAAACCCTAGTTATCCCACCTGAGGAAAGGCTGGCCCTATGTACTTGCCCCCTCCCTCTCTCTACCTGAGACCACCACCTGCAGTGTCCCCCCAGGACCTATAAGAAAGCTTGTTCTTCAAAATTATCTGATGGGTTTTGCTGGGGCACTTCCTGTGACAGTAAGAACCACAAGGGCCAGTCCAGCCTCAGCAGTAGTCCCAGCCGGGGAACTGGTTGGGGCTCACAAGTAGTACAGGCCCACAGGCTTCCCTGGCCCTTACGGCACCACTGTGGAAAGGCTGAGAGGGACGTCATAGCCTTCTCCTCCTGGCTTTGGGCTGCCAGATTTAGCAGATCAAACGGGACACACTTATACTGAAAAGGGATTCCTTATTTATCTGAAATTCTCTGTCTTTCCTAATGGCCCTTCCCAGGTTTCCATGCATGCTTCACTCTGTCCTACTCCCCTGGTGTCCTACTGTCCCTTTTCAGTTTTCAAAAGACAACTCTGTTGCTTCACTCACTAAATAATCCCTTTTCCTGCTGTGGCTTCTCCCCCTCACTGACCTCTAGCGCTGACACTCCAGACTCTCCTCACCTCTCTTCTGTCCACAGCCTGTGTCTGAACCTCCCTCAGGCCCGTGCCTGAAGTAACAATGATGTGTTGCTGCTGCCCCTTCAACAGAGGTCTCCAGCTCAGCCCAGATCCAGATGCGGAAAGCCAACTTCCCACTCACTGGTCTGAGAGGTGCCTCGGGCACCCTAGGCCACGCCACCTCTCAATCTCATCCTTCCCGTGAAAGGCACCATGGCCACCTAGCTAGCCAACACAGGAGGCACGGATATAAACAGAAAGGGCCTGGGGTTCAGGAGGCGTGGATGTAATCCTTTGGATTTTATACACGTCTATACTGTTCAGACTTCTTCCCTATGAATGTACATTATTTAAAAAAAAAACACCTTTCTTTTTTAGTGCAGTCTTAGGTCACAGAAAAATTGAGAGGAAGGTACAGAGAGTTCCCTTAACATCCTGCACAAGAGAGGAGCAGGGTATACTAAGCCTACACTGACACACCATAATCACCCCGAGTCCAATTTACATTGGGGTTCATTCCTGCGCGGTATACTCGGTGGGTCTGGGCAAATGTATAATGATACGTATCCACCATAATGCACTCATACAGAGTAGTTTCACTGCCTTAGAAATCCTCTGGGCTCCATCCAGTCATCCTTCTTGCCCCCTCAGTGCATGAATGATTCATCATCCATTCAACAAGTGACATTTTGTTCCTTCTTTTTATACTAGGGATTTTTCTAGGCACAAAGAATACAGTGAAAAGCAAGAGAGATAAAGGTCTTGCTCTCAGGAAATCTGCATTGTAGAGGCAGAGACAGAAATAAACAAGAGAACAAACAAATGAGCAAGAGAAATTAAACAAGGTGAACTGACAGGGACAACACCAGGAAAGTGTAGGGTAGGGTACAGATGGAGGAACAAGAAGGGCCCTAGAAGATAGGGTGGCATTTTACTAAGCTCTGATTAAAAAAAAAAAAAAATGCCAACTGCACAGGGGCACCTGGTTGGCTCAGTCAGAAAGTATGTGACTCTTGTGAGTCTGAGCTATGTTGGGTATAGCAACTACTAAAAAACAAATAATAAATTTTTTTTTAAAATGCCAACTATGCAAAGGTCTAGGGAAAGAGCCCTGTGAGCAGAGACAGCAGCAAGTATAAAGACACTGGGGTAGGGCAAACTTGCATGGATTCATGAGGATGGCAGGACAGCCTGTCCTGTAGGGCCTTAAAGGCAGAGCAAGGAGTTCTTGTTTCTTCCTCAGACTGGTTTTTCTGTTTCCAAAAGACAACTCTGTTGCTTCCCCCACTAAAACGAATCAGGGCCAATGAGTGTCCCCAGATGACTCCCATGAAGCCAAAGTTACACCCCAGCAATAAATGCACAGAACACTGAGAAAGGATAAATCACTGTTGTTTTAAGTCCCTAGGTTTTCCCCTGCTTTGTTATACATCGAGGGTAACTAACTGACAACTCCCAGCTCTGTGACTTCAGTTACAGTTCACGTGCCCTCCTCTGGGTGTGAGACAGTTGAGGGCTGAGTTGAAGACTTCCAGTGTGGAAGAGAAGTCTTAGACGCCCATGACATGACATACTGCAAGGATAGCTGAATACATAGCATCAAAATGTTCAAAGTCAGTGTGAACACCAACCTTAAAAAAAAAGATGTATTTTCTGATTCTGACACTTCTAAAAGTAGTCCAAAGCAACAGGACTTTCCTTTAGTCTGGTGGGTACCCCCACGCACCTCTGACACTCAGATATTCATCTCTAATACTCAGAACCAGGAGTCTTAGAGGACAGTGATTCCCGTAACTCAACTTAAGGCTGGAGAAAAATCAAGGTGGCTCTGGAACATTGCTGTTGCTAGAAAATAAGATGCTTTCAAAAGTGTCTATGAAAATGACAAAGGAACAAAATGTAAACAGACCACCACTGTCAATCAGTGATAACTTCAGCATCTAATAACACAGTATAATTACCACTTCACAAGTTGAATACACAAAGGGCCACAAGTTCATTAGGAGATCAAAACAGAAAAGTTAAATACAAAATGTATAAAACCCATTAAGAATAAAATAAAACTGCAGATGACCCCTCCTTGTGGTGAGATTCAGGCAGAACACAAATGAGTTCCCAGATACGCCAAGAAACCAGGTTGGCACCAGGAGGCAAGTGCTGGCAGCCAAGCTAAACTGAAGGGTTCCCTGACTGCTGATAAAGAGACCACGTCTCAAGGTGCAAGGCAGAGCTAGGGGTCCCCAAGGAGCAGGCCCAAGAGAAACTTGTGTGAGGAAAGCACACTGAGAAATGTCCTCTAAAATCATCTAAATGGGTCAGAGCCCCAGTGTGGTCAGCACCCATCAGGTCTTCCCACCTGCTCTGTGCCCCCAACAGCATGGGGACACCATATCCCACCAGCAGAGACCTCACGTCCCTATGGATGGTGGTCAGAGCCACTTGGCTTCCTGGAGAATGTGAGAGTGTTTCAGAAGGAGAAGGAGTTCAAATGTCATTTGGATCAACAGAAATGAGCACAGATGGACACACCAGGTCCTGAAGGATAGGCCTGCTGGTGAGGGAGCTCCCGTCAGGAGAGTGGGCTATGGACATAGTAAACCCTCTCCTGTAGACCACAGAGAGGGGCAAGGCTGGGGGAGACCACATGGACTCCAGGGCAGGGGTGCCCACCCAGCCTTTCCCCCAGAGGGCACGAGATGAAGGGAGTGCTCCAGGACAGCCCCCCCACAACAAAGAACTTCCCAGCCACCAAGATGTCAGAGTGTGGAGTGAGAGCCCTGCAGGTCCAGAGTGCTTGGAGCCCCTTCCTCTGGCACAGGCAACGAGAGGGCCTGGGCTGGGATACCAGGGCACAGGTGAACACTGGCTGCCAGGCACATGAGTCTATAAGGTCACTGATCTTCCAGATGCCTCCCAGTGAGTCAGGGAGAAGCTGGCCTTGAATCCAAACCCTTTTGGGAACCCCAGTGCACATCATGTCTGAGACCTGGTCGCTAGCACTTCATACAAACTAGTGCTCACCCCAAGGCAGGAGGGATGGCCTCTCCTAACTATTCAGTGGGCAGCTGAAATGCTGGAATGAATCCACTCAGCTGCCCACTACCTGGCTGTGAGGTCAAAGTGCCTCTGGGCTTCACAGGGGACCAGGTTCAGTGGGAGCACCCTGGAGCCTGCCAGAAGGGTCTGAATCCCAGCTCTTCTCCTTCCTAAATGTGGGTCCTTGGAAAAGTTCAATTTCTGTGCCTCCAGTGCCTCATCTGTTAAATGGGGACAATAGCACTGACTTCAAAGTTGTGAGGATTAAATATAATAACGCATTTATTTCACAAGACACCTGGCCAGTCCCCACCACTAGTTCAAACCCCAAAGTTCTCATGTTTTAGACCTGTGGTTCTTAAACTATGGCTGCATTAGAATCACCTGGAATACCCACCTGGGTAGTTTCTGATCAGTAGGTGCGGTAGAGGAGGCCAGTTAAGCCCAGATACTGGACCTGTGGGAGAGGAGGGTGCCTCAGAGATACCCGAAGAACAAAACTTGCCCAACCCTCAGGGTCTGGATTCCCCACCACCCACCCGCAAGGGCACTGAACCAACCCTGATTTGTCTCTCTCCATCCCAGGTCCCTCATCCAGCGCTGCCTTTGCCCTGAGTCCTAACTTGGCTAACTGACCAGGCGTCGCCTCCGCCCTAGGTCCCCTGGAACCACTTTTCCTTCCCTTTCCCCGTTTTACCTTACATTCGCATACCTCCTAGACCGGCCTCCCGTCTGACACCCCGGCTATCGGTTTACCTCTTCTTCTGCGTTCCCCAAGCCCCGGGATTCCCAGGTGTGACCCACCGGGCCCCGAGATGCCCTGGAACAGCTCTGGGTTTACTCCCTCCGCGGCGCACCCCCATCCTGGGCCCCACCCCAGCGCTTCCCCTGGGCCGGGCCTCTTCAGTGTGACACCACCACCCACCCAGACCCTCCCTGGAAAGCTCCGGTTTGGACTACACCCTCGGTTTACCCAGACTACGCGCACACCTACCCCAGCCCGCGTGAGGCGCGGGGCCGCGCTTACCGGATTCCCCTTCCCGGCGGCGGCGCACAAAAGTCAGGCAGGAGGTGGGCCGGACGCGGGAAGGGTTCACGGAGGAAACTGGCAAGTTAGGCTCCTCTAGCCACCCCTCCCGGCCCGGGCAGGACCTGCAGACTGCGCGCGGGGGCGGGGCCGGGGAGGGGCGGTCCTGGAGGCGTGGCGGAGGCGGGGGGACCAGACGGACCAATCGCACTGCCCGCCCAGCCCGCGCGGGGTGGCAGAGCCGCGCAGAGCCCGCCCTCGGGGCCTAGGACCGTGGAGTTTGTGTTGAGGGCTGGTGGGGTCAGAAGTCATCTCCAGGCCGGGTTCACCCAGGTTATGACTGTAAACCGAGCGTTGCCTGGGCGCGCCAGGTCCCCCTCCTCCTGTGTGATAGTGAATCGTCCAAGGCTTGGTTTACAAAAAAGGAAATCGAATCTCGGGCTGTAAAACGTCCCGGGAGGATACGGGGCTTAAGGAAGTATGAAGACGCGCCATTCCTAAGGCACAGATGCTTCGCTGGCAGCCAGTGCTCCATCAAGTCTCCAGGAATAGCGTTTTGTTCTCGCGGTTAACATCTTTGTTGTAGAAATGTGCACGCATGCAAAAGTAGAACAGTGGAATCGTCCCACGCACCCATACACCAGCTTCCATCAGGGTCTGCACCTTGCCATCCCCCCGCCCCCATCTATATCCCTGCTCACACACACCTTCCCCTCAACCCCCAGGTCGGAGCAATTTTACAGCGTTCCAGCAGACATATTTCACCTTTAAAAACTTGAGTATTTTAGCTAATCTATAAATGTTTGTTTTCTCAAACATTCTCATGATACCAGTATCATACCTAACAAAGTGAGCAATGTCCAGTCTGGTTCTATTTTCCGTGATAGACTCCGGAGGCAAAGAGCCTCAGGCAAAGTTCAACATGAGTTCAGCCAGAAGAATGTCCAAAACAGGGGTGGAAATGCAAGGGCGAGGGAAAGCTAGATATTTAACAAGATTTAGTACTACATGATGTTATTTCAGCAAAAGACAACTCTGCAGATTAAACGCAAAAATATTCTACAGGTTCACAGACACACACTCATTCACACCTTGTTTTTCAGGAAATGTGCAGCCTTCCACATTTGGGTACTGCCTGCATACCTCCTTAGGCACCTAGGCTTCAGGGGCCAGCCATCCTCTGGCACCTTCTGCCCTCCCAACGGAAAGAGGGTTTATGTCCACTGGTAGCTAGTAATCCTGCCCTAAACTCTCCAGATCATGCGCCAACTCCCCAGGACCTGAGAATTCTCGGATGTATACCTGGATCAGTGCCCCAGGGAATGAACAGGTGGGGGGCATGCCCAAAGGAGTCCAAGAATTCTACATTAGAACCCAGCCTCTCAAGTTGCAATGGAGGTACATTTGTTAAGGCTAGACAATAGAATAGACTCTATCTTACAGCCATTTTTAAAAATGATTTTATTATTTATTTATTTATATATTTTTTAAAGATTTTGTTTACTTATTTAAGAGAAAGACAGACAGAGGCAGAGGGAGAGGGAGAGGGAGAAACAGACTCCACACTGAGCAGGGAGCCCTATGCAGGGCTTGATCCCAGGACCCTGAGATCATGACCTGAGCTGAAGGCAGACGCTTACCCAACTAAGCCACCCAGGTACCCCAGCCATGTTTTATTTGCATATGTAATTAAACATATGGTCTGTGAGCCCCCATTTGTAACCTTGCCATGGGTTCTGTAACTTTTTAGGGGAGCTTATCTTGTTTCAATATATAGTTATGGGTATAAGAAACATTTTATTTCCTACTTAACTCTAATGCAAAAAAAATAAGCCAACAAAAGTGTAAGGATAAATGGTAACTAACAGTTGACCTCTAGTAAAGAAACCCTAGGGGAGAATACAGCGCTCTTGAGAAGGGGGCAGCCCCAGCTCAGCTCCAAAGGACAATGGCCTTGCTAGGACACAGGATCCATTCCTAAGGGCCTTGGTAAGTGGCAGGTGGTGTGCACCAGGTCCTGGCTCATGTCCCATTCTCTTCTTCTCACTTACAGCATTAATAAGTGCCCACCCAGAGTGCTGCCTTGGGAGTCCACAGACCTGTCGGAATTTTAAGCGGTGAGTAGCTTTTGCAAAGAGCTACTATGCCAAAACTGTAGTCCTGGGATGGAAACTTAAGATATATAGACCTCACCATTTACAAAATGACATTTGTAAATGATAAAGTTTTATACAATGTTGGGGGATATTATGGACTAAATTATGTTGTTCAACCCCCACCCCCAACAAATTCGTGTATTAAAGCCCTAATCCCCACTGTGACTGTACTTGGCAATGGGGCCTATAGGGATGCAATGAAGGTTAAATGAGGTCTTATGGGTGGGACCCTGAGCAGATAGGACTGATGTCCCAACAACTGGGAGAAGAGACACAAGAGATCCCCCCTCCTGTGCATATGTGTATGTCTGCCTATCTTTCATCTCTCATCTGTGTGTGTGTGTGTGTGTGTCTGTCTTTCATCTCTCTCTCTCTCTCTCTTTCATCTCTCTCTTCCTGTCTCTCTGTGCCCACAGAGAAGAGACCATGTGAAGCCCCAGCAAGATGGTGGCCATCTACAATCCAGGAAGAGAGGTCTCACCAGAAACCAATCCTGTTGGCATCTTTAGCTTGAACTTCAAGCTGTGAAGAAAGACCTGCAAGAAATAAATTTCTATTGTTCAAGGCACCTGGTCTTTAGTACTTTGTTGTGAAAGCCCAAGCTGATGAATGAAGGAAATTAATAATTTCACAAGCTGAGTTTAGGAAAGATATGAACCCTATTTTTCTCATCTGTAAAGTGATGTTAATATTAGTGCCTACCTCAAAGGGTTGAGGATGACAGGAAGCCATGGAGGAAGAGGACATGGAGGAAGCCATGTAAAGTCCTCAGCACAGTGCTTCAAATATAGTGAGGGCTCAAGCCATGTTTCCTGCTACTATGTTTATTGTTACTACTGAAGTTCTGACAGGACAAATCCCAAGCAGGGGGCTGACTGCAGGCATGTGGATGGATCCCTGGAAGAGGTTTGGGCACAAGTGGGGCTTCACCCCAGCCACAACTTTCCTCACATCTGTCCCAGCTTCCCGCTGTCACTCTGCCACTACAACACCCATCCTTTGTTCCCAGCAAGTCCTTGTCTTCCCCAGATGGCCTTCAATTTGTTGGCAGCAGCCCCATTTCAAGATCTGCCCAGGCCCCTCATGGTCTCAGAGGCCCATGTGATGGGATGGCCAAGCCCTGACTGCCCTTCTGCACAGAGTGGAGGGGTGCAGCCCCACCCCACAGACTGGCCCCACAAAATGACTTTGGAGTTTAGGGCCCTCATCCTCTTCCCACAACAAGCCCACCTGTGCCTGTGCTGCCACTTGGCCATCCCCTCAGAGATTGCAGCTGGGTTGGCCTCCTGCCCAGTCCTGTCCCTGCAGAGGCTGCCCTCTGCAATGGCTCCCTTAGCCTCTGCTCAGGCTTGGCTTGTCCTCCCCTGGGAAATTCAAGTGCACACTCCTCAGCCTCCTTTCTCCCAACCCCCAGCACCTCTTAACTATGTCATTGTGCTATATCAGGTTGGATATTTTTGCTTCCCAGACTGAATTCCCCAAGGGAGGAGACTCTGTTCTCTGAACATATCTACTAGTACCTATCAGATTCTTACTTTAAGTTGCTCCCTCCCAGTTCCCAAAAGTGATAACCTTGAATTGAGGATTCAAGTTCAAGTAGTTTGACAGATGATCCCAGAAAACATTGGTAGGAGAAGCCAGGAGGTGAGGGAAGGAAAGGAGGGCAGCCAATAAAATTTCATTACCAAGCAAGTTACCACTGTGGACATCTGAAGCTCAGTCCTGCTTGGACCTCTGGGAACCTCAGACATATCTTGAAGGGTGTGCAAATCCTAATTTCCCCTGAGTGTACATGAGGGCTACTTCAAGGCACAATTTTGCACTGGCACTTCAGTCCTGAGGAACTGTCAGATAAGGTGAGCTAGTGGCACCCACAGGTAGAGAAAGACTTCCTGGGCACCACTGCTGGCCCACTTTAAGAAATCGGGCAGGTATGCCTGGGAGTGAAGGGAGACAGCAGCAAGGACATCTGCAGCACCAGAAAGACATTTGTTGTTTGCAGAATAAGTGAAAAGTTGCAGAGCTGGAGAGCAGAAGTCTGATTCCTGGCCACTTACTCTGGGTGAACATTATTGTCTGCACATCAGTGCCAACCCTCAGGGCAAGCCAGCGAGGGGAATGTCACCTGCCTTTTTTATGGCTGAGCAAAGTGAGGTCCCAGAGAATTATTTCACTTGCTCAAGGTCACAGCCCTGAGAGACAGAGCTGGGATTCAAACTCTGTTCCCAAGGAATCTAAAGATGACCCCTCCAATTCCATCAACCAGACTGCCTCTCTCAAACAAGCGGACAAGTGAATGAATGCATGAACAAATGAGTGCTTTATAAGGGAGATGCTCTGATTCAAAGATGACTGCTCCATGAATTAGCTACTGTTAGATATTAAATTTAAGATGTCAAATTTACATAGGAAACAGTAAAATTCCAAGGAATGAAATCTGGTCTGTAAAGATGATGAAGGTAGTTCAAGATCACTCAGGGCCTACCCCTCCCTTATCCCTGCTTGGCATGCTGAATAATTTGGGGCTGGTTTGGTACCCACCACTCCAGCCAGTCCATGCACACCCAAAGGTCATTCCTGTGCTTCACTCACATGGGGTGAAGTGGGCTGTTGGTTTTGTTTGTCCTGCCAAATCAGTGACCCCATCCCAGAGCTCTGCAGGGAACTAATAGAGATTCAGTGACAGCAGGAAGAACCACATGGGCCTTGAGGTGGGTCAGGACTGCAGCAGTTCCCTCTGTTCTGGGCCCAGACCACCACCCTTGCACCAAGAGCTGTCAGGAAGGAAGACAGTATCACTACTCAGAATCCTCCTGCAATTTGCAAAAGCATAAATGTGAACAAGATTATTCATGCTGTAATGGAAATAGTACCTTGCACTTCACTGGGATTTTCCAACACATGCTCACATCTGTGCTTTCATAGAATCATTGTGACAGACTTGGGGGCAGGCAGAATAGGCATTACCATTCCCACTTTCCAATGAGGAAACAGGCTTGCCCACCAGGGAGTGCCTAGATGTGCTGGCCTTACAATGGAAGGCACGATCATGCCTGTTAGAAAACTGCCCCACAGCAGACCTAGGAGTCTTTTCCACCCTGCAAATTACTTGACAGCAGATAACGGACTTGTTGTCTTTGTTAAGATTCATGCAAGGGGACTTACAGCACCTGGATAGGGGCACGGCATCAGGGTCAGCCTCAGTGAAGCTGCTGGTTCTCCCTCCAAGTGGGAATGCTATAAGAAGTTAGGCCCACATCCAGGACCTGGCCAGCCTGGAGATGCAGGACGGAATAGCCCACAAAGGTAGATAACACATTCAAAAGCTGCCACCTCGGGTCTTACAGACCCTTAGAAACAACACCCAGGATGCTGGGAAGACACTTCAAGGCCCCAGACCTCAGAAGGAGGACGTGAGGTCACTGAGCCAGTCACTAAAAATGGTTCTGTTTGACTGTTCTGTTGACTTCGCTTTGAAGAGCAGCTGGCAAAGGGGGCAGTCACTCACCAGACATGAGAGCCTGAGGAAAGCCTGTCTCCTCATCTCTAAGATGCAGACTGTTTCCTCCAAAAGGCCCAAGAGTCCAGGCCCTTTCCATACCTGGAGGATAGCAGTATATTGAGAAAATGAAGGAATGTTAAAACAGGCTTACAAAATTTGTGGTGCATTTTTCTTGTTATTATGTTCAATTAGCAAACATAGAGTCCATCATTAGTTTTTGATGAAGTGTTCAATGATTCGTTAGTTGTATATATAACATGTATATGTATGTATATACATATACATGTATATATATATATATAATACAAATATATGTATATATAACACCCAGTGCTCATCACCACATGTACCCTCCTTAATACCCGGCATCCAGTTACCCCATCCCCCCTCCTCCCTCCATTTCATAACCCTCAGTTTGTTTCCCAGGGTCCAGAGTCTCTCATGGCTACTCTTCCTCTCTGATTCCTTATCATTGAGTTTTCCCTTCCTTCCCCTGTGGTCCTTCAAACTATTCCTTATGTTCCACATGAGTAAAACCATATGATCATTGTCTTTCTTTCCTTGATTTATTGCACTTAGCATAGTCCCCTCCAGGTCCACCCCTGTCGATGCAAATGGTAGGTATTCATCCTTTCTGATGGCTGAGTCATATTCCTTTGTAGATAGGAACCACAGATTCTTTATCCATTCTTCTGCTGAAGCACATCTCATCTCCTTCCACAGTTTGGTTATTGTGTACATTGCTGCTATGAACATTGGGGTGTAGGTGCACCTTTACACTACATCAAAATCATAGGATTCAAGTTTCAACTAACATCTTTTTTTGTTTTGTTTGTTTGTTTTTTTGACAAACTAAATCTCTAACTTTATTTTCTTAATTTATTTTTTTCAGTGTTCCAAGATTCATTGTTTATGCACCACACCCAGTGCTCCTTGCAATATGTGGCCTCCATAATACCTACCACCAGGCTCACCCAACCTCCCAACCTCCCTCCTTTCAGAACCCTCAGTTTGTTTCTCAGAGTCCACAGTCTCTCATGGTTCATCTCCCCCTCTGATTTCACCCATCTCACTTCCCCTCTCCAACTCCCAATGTCCTCCGTGTTATTCCTTATATTCCACAAGTAAGTGAAACCGTATGATCATTGACTCTCTCTGCTTGGCTTATTTCACTCAGCATAATCTCCTCCAGTCATTTTCATGTTGATACAAAAAGTGGGTATTCATCCTTTCTGATGGAGACATAATATTTCATTGTATATATGGACCATATCTTCTTTATCCATTATCTGTTGATGGACACCTAGGTTCTTTCCATAGTTTGGCTATTATGGACATTGCTCCCATAAACATTCAGGTGCCTGTGCCTCTTCGGATCACTACAATTGTATCTTTAGGGTAAACACCCAGTAGTGCGATTGCTGGGTTGTAGGGTAGCTCTACTTTCAACTTCTTGAGGAACCTCCATACTGTTTTCCAGAGTGACTGCACCAGCTTGCATTTCCCCAACAGTGTAGGAGGGTTCCCCTTTCTCCACATCCTCACCAACATCTGTCATTTCCTGACTTGTTAATTTTAGCCATACCTCACTGTGGTTTTGATTTGTATTTCCCTGATGCTGAGTGATGTTGAGCACTTTTTCAAATATCCGTTGGCCATTTGGATGTCTTCTTTGCCGAAATGTCTGTTCATATCTTCTGTCCATTTCTGGATTGGATTATTTGTTCCTTGGATGTTGAGTTTGGTAAGTTCTTTATAGATTTTGGATACTAGCCCTTTATCTGATATGTCATTTGCAAATATCTTCTTCCATGCAGATAGAGGCATTTCAAAAATGCATGTGAAGGCAGGCATAAGCAGAGCACCAGAGACAGAACACTAGGAAACAACCCTGTACAGAAACCAACTTTCCACGGACATCTTATTTCATGAAGCTAGAAGAATTGTCAGAAGTATGTGTCCATAATAAGGAAAGTGCCCTCTACTCAACTCTGAGAAATAAGTGTGTGGAGAAGGTAACTATCAACAAACTTTTTTTTCACGAAGATAGAAAGGATTTCCCGTGTACATATGGAAGCCTGAGGACAGCACCTTAGACTAAAAAATGAAACTGTGATGCCATCGGATAGATTCCTCCCACTTCCCAGACCGGAACCCTAACCCTAGCCCCGGCTGTGCACTTTTCTGTGCCCTAAACCGAGTTCTGAGGGCACAATCAATTGGAGTCTACTGACAGATGCCAGATTCATCAATCAGGAACACAGAAGGAAGACATGCCACTTATAACCCCCAGATGTTGCTTGAGAACAGGATTCTAGTAAAACACCTGAACTCTGGCAACATTTGGAACATCCCCCTGAGGCCAAACCCCAAGCCTGAGCTTCACCCTAATACTAGCCCTTACCTCAGGCCTCAAGTTAGTACTCAGCACTACCATTGAATTGGCCCCTAACATCTTCAGGATTCTAACCCTTATCCTGGGCCTGAATGTAACCCTGACCACACCCAAACCCTGGTTGGGAGGGTCCAGTGGATTGTGGACACCTGAACAGTGCAAAGCCAGTTGGGCAAGAACAAAGAAGGAAACTGTGTGGATTGCAACTCCTGGGATGTTGCTGGACACCATGATTCTAGAGAAATCCTAAACCTCAGGAACATAAGGAACAATCCCCGAGGCCAAATGGGAAGCTAGATCCTCACCCTAATGCTAGACCTCAACTCAACCTTTAGGGCATGACTCAGCCTTGCCACCACTAAGTGTCTACCATCTCCTGGATTCTCAGCCAAACCCTAGGAGCCTACTGCCACTCAAATGCTAACTCTGAGGAAAGATGGGATTTGGGACTGAAGACAGGTTCAGGACAAATCCAGCAAGAAAACAGGAGCCAGCCATGCAGCAGGCAACTGGTGCAGTGAAACAAAGGGCAGGATTCTAGAGAACACCTGACACTCGTGCCCAGTAGGTGTGTAGACCCTGAGACCACACCCAAACCTGCAGTTCCAGTCTAAAGCTCATTCAGGCCCCAAAGCAAGTCTCCACACCGCCATTGGATCGACTCCAACCCTCTACCAGACCACAGCCCTAACACAGCCTTAGTCCTGCCTGTAGAACAACCTACTCTCTAAGGGCACAATGGATTTGGGTCACCTGGCGGATACCAGACTAATGGGGTCAGGAACACAGAAGGAAACAGTGTCATCACCAAGCCCCTGGATGTTGCTGGATGGAGAACATGATTTTAGCAAAAAACCTGAAACAGACACACTTAACAGCATCGCCCTGAGGCCAAAGCCAAAGACCAAGCCTCACTCTAATGCTAACCCTCCCCTCAGCCCTCAGGATAAGACTCTGCATGGTCACTGAGTTTGACCCTAGTGTCTTCAGGACTGTAACCTTAACCGTGGCTCCAGCTGTGGCCCTGACCAGACCCAAAGCAGAATTGGCAGGGTCCAATGTATTGTGGACACCTGGGCAGTACCAGGCCAATCAGGCAAGAACAAATTTGAAAATATGGAAACCTGGAACCCCTGGGATGTAGCTGGCCACCACAATTGTAGTGAAAAGCCAAAACTTCAGGAACTCAGGGAGCCTTCCCTGAGGCCAAACGGGAAGCTGGATACTTACACTTTTGGTTTTTTATTTTGTTTTATTTTGTTTTGTTTGGTTACACTAAGTCATGTATATTGTTTTTATTATTATGTTTAATTGAGAGCCAACATAGAGTTCATCTTTAGTTTTAGATGTAGTATTCAACGATTACTACACCCCCCTCCCTTTTGTAACCTCCAGTTGGTTTCCTAGAATCCAGAGTATCCCGTGGTTTTTCTTCCTCTCTGATTTCTTCCCATTCAGGTTTCCCTCCCTTCCCTTATGATCCTCTGCCCTACTTCTTATTTTCCACATCGTGAGTGAAATACAAGTCAGTCTTTCTCTGACTGACTTACTTCACTCAGCATAATACCCTCCAGTTCCATCCTCGTCAATGTAAATGGTAAGTATTCACCCTTTCTGATGACTGAGTAATATTCCATTTTATATATGAACCACATCTTCTTTATCCATTCATCTGTTGAAGGACATCTCGGCTCTTTCCATATTTTGGCTAAAGTGGACATTGCTGCTATGAACATAGGGGTGCCCCTCAGATCACTATGTTTCTATCTTTGGATAAATACCTAGTAGTGCAATTGCTGGATCATAGGGTAGCTCTATTCTTTAACTTCTTGAGGAACTTCCATATTGATTTACAGAGTCAACCCTTATCTATAAATACTCTGAAAGGGTTGTATGCACCTGCTTTCCTAGAACCTCCTCTCATTCTCCCTAGGCTTTTGCCCCGACTCCTCCTCCAAAATAGTGCACTTCAAAGTTGCCAATAACCTTCTTGTTGACAAATACAAGGGTCAGTTTTCAATTCTCATCTTACACAGCCTTTGACACCAGTGATTAATGGCTCCCTCTGCCTTAATGGCCCTTTCTGAGCTTGGTGTCCAGGACATCTCTCACTCAGTTCTCCTCCTACCTCATTGGCCCCTCCTTCTCATTCACCTTTGCTGGTTCCTCCCCATCTCTCCAATCTCAAAACAATGGCAATGTCCTAGGGCATATCCTTAGTCTGTACCCCTCCTCTATCTATACCTAGCCCTAGCTGAGCTAATCCAGGGTCATGTCCTACTTAAGGACCTTCAGTGGCAATGACGCCCCAATCCACATCTTCATCCAGGATCTCTCTCCTTAATTCCACCTGTGTAACTTGTCTATTTGGCATCTCTAAGTGGATGCTTAATAGGCATTTCAAAATTTACACATCTAAAACAAGCCCACTCAACTTTCCTTGCCAACTTTCTTCTATGTCCTTTCCATTTCACTAAATTACCCTTACATCCTTTGGTTGTGTAAGCAAAACATCTGGACATTATTCTCAAGTCTTTTCTCTCACACCTCCATACCCAATCCATCAGCAAATCTTATTAGTTGTCTTTCAAAAAGTGTCTAGAAAAATCAGTCCCCATCACTTCCACCAATACTACTTCCTCCTCTCACCTAAATTAGAGGAACAGCTTTCTAATGGTGTCCTTGCTTCTATGCATATCCCTTATAGTCTAATTTCCACACTTAAACATTGATTCAGATACTACATTTCTTAAAGCTCTATCAGTAGGCTTTGGCTGTATAAAAAACCACCCCAAAACTGTATGGCTGGAAACAACATTCATTTATCTCATGATTCTGTGGGCCAATAATTCAGATTGAGCCCAGTGGAGTGGTCTATCTGCTGGTCTCCTTTGGGACTTATGTGTATGCCTGCAGTCAGCTGCTGACCATCTAGGTGGCTATACCTCTGGGAACCAGCAATGCTGAACCACATGTCTCTTAACTTCCACCAGGCTGGCTCAAGCTTGTTCATAGGGTAGGGGTGGTTCCAAGCACAGAGGGAATGAAAGCTTCATGCATTCTTGAGGCCAAAGCTTGGAGATGGCACAACATCATATCTGTCACATCTTATTGGCCAAAGAAAGTCACAAGGCCAAGCAAATTCAAGAGATGGAGAAATAAACTTCATTTCTTGATAGACACAGTGAGTGGTTTACCTCATTCCCATTCCCTTCAGATCTCTGCTCAAATCCCACCTTATCAGAAAGATCTTTCCTAAGCACCCCATAAAATTAGTACCTCTCCAATTCCACTATTGCACAAAGACAGCACTCCCAATTCCCTCAATGCTTTATTTTTCTCCAAATACTTATCACTACATGATATAGACCACACTTATTGTTGGTTTCCTGTTTTTTGCCTGCTAGAATTTATGAAGCAGAAACTTCCTCTTGAAAAGTATTTGGCATATAGTAGGTGCTCAATATGTATTTGCAAAATAAAGAAATGGATAAATATCTGAATCAGCTATTGATCCAATGGGATGATAATAATAATGATAATAGAATCAGCTGGCATTGAGCACTGACATCGCACACAAATACATGCTGAACACTTCAGATTCATCGTCTTCCAACACTCTCAACTACCCTGGGAAGTAAGGACTGTGAAGATTCCACTTACAGATATGAAAATCTAAGGCTCAGAGAGGTTATACATTTATCCAAAGTCACAGAGTTATTAAGTGATAGACTGAATATTTGAATACAGGTACACGAAAATGACCTTTAATTGTCAATGGAGGTGATTCTATTTTTCTTTAAACCATCCTTGTATTCCTAGGATGCACACAATTTGGTCATAATGAATTGTTCTCTATCTACAGAGAAATTCAATTTATGAACATATCATTGCCAATTTTAACTATCTTGCCATTTGTGTATTTGTTCCGTTCATTTGGTTTTATGCTGTCTTTGTTAAGTTTGGACACTAGCAACATGATAATTCTATAAACAAAATTAGAAAGCACTCATATTTTTTCTATGCACTGGAACATAGATTTGAAAATTATCTATTTCCTAGCAGTTAAAGAAAAAAAAATCTTTCCTGGTTTGAGGTGAAAGCCTTTGTTGGGGTTAGTGATTAACACTGCCCCCTGTTCCTCCATTCCCCCACTTCTGGGCATATGGAGCCAGAACTTCCTGCTCCCCTGGTTGGGTGGGTCTCTGTGGCTAGCCTGGGCCAGTTGGCTAGGAGCATAAGTGACATGTCATTTCCAGTGAAGAGCATTTAAGTGTTGACACAGACGCTCCAGGGTGTCTTTTCCTCTGCCATGCCAAGATGTTATTATCTTGGAACAAGGAGCCCCTGACAATCTGTGATGGACACAGACCATAAGTAAGAAACAAGCTCACTGAGTTTAAGCTAGCCACTCCTGAATGATACAGAGGTAATTGTAAGAGTTGGCTCTTCCATGGTTTTCCAAATGTAAACAAATCTGGTCAGGTCTTTACTACTTCTTAAAAGAATTGTAGCAATGTATTTTTTCTAGAAGATAAATTCTAGAATTTAGAATGATCATCATAGAGCTTCATTCATTTGGTCAATAACAATCTATTTCAATAAATGCATGAAGCCTGCCCTAAGCACTGGGAGTCATGAAGTGAACAACCTGTGCATTCTGCCCTCATTTTTTATAGTAGACACCCAATATTTGTTCAATGAACAAATAACAACTTTAATATAAACTAGACCTTGAAATTTATCTAATCCACTCCATGAATCATATGGAAGTTAATATTTATCTTGTTCTCAATGAATGTTATTTCAAAGCACTGTAATTTTCAAAACACTGTGACATTTTATGGATGAGGGGATTGAAGCACAGAGGAAGTTTAGTAACTCATCTAAGGCCAGTATGAGAAAAATTTATCAAGTCATTCATTCCTAGGTACTTATCAAATGCCTACTATGTGCCAAGACTGTGTTTCTAAGTGAACTGGTCTCATGCATGTATTCTAGGCATGACTGCTTACTCTATGGAAGGAAGGGTTTCAATTTGATGCTCTTTGTAGAGTAATGTGTATCCTCATGTCTTTATTGTTAAACTCCTTTACCCATTTGAAATGCAGTTTATAAGGGAACTTCACTCCTTGGCCCAGCTCAGAGGAACCCATGACATTGGGATTGTGGTTAGAGTGCCCTCCAGGGATTCACTGCCCAATGTGTCTTACACATTCTCTTGCGAGAAGCAGTGCTTTTGTAGGATTACTGATGAATGTGCAACTCAACCATGTACCTAAGTGTGTACTTACATAACCGGTTGTTTTCTGGAAAATTCTTTGCTCCTTTACTCTCCTTTGCCTGTGTCTCCTTGGGTACACAAACCGTCTCTTCCTTGAGGTTTGCCCAAGAAGAGCAGTTCACAGGAAAGCACAGGGAATAGTAAGGAATTGATGAGCTTGGAGGGAGAAGGGAAAGAAGTTTCCACCACACATTCCCACATATCCACCAAAGACCATTTGCCTCAGCCGCTGGGGAGTCACCTTCCCCACCTTTCCCCTGTAGCATTTACCAGGTCCACCTCTTCCCTACACATATTTCAAAGTCCTCTTCCCTGTATTACATAGAGCAAGCCTGTGGTTATCTTCTGATCCTGAACATCCCCACCAGCCCCTTTTTGCCTCATCAGAACATTTCTTCTGAAGAAATGCAAGGCTCTGCCTGAAATGGCTTCTGGTGAATTCTATATCCTCTGGCTCATTATGTTTATATCAAGTCAGATCAACAGAGAGCATAACTGGGCTTTAGGTCCATCCTCCTCCCTACCACACCCCACTGTAGTTGGAGGAATATGTAGTATTCTCACCATGCCACCATGTCGTCACTTGGGCTGCCAGTGGGTCAACATATGCTCCACCTACCTTGGAGAAGATCATAAGATATAGAAGTCTGCAACTTAACATCCTACTATAAAATAGTATAAGTCAGTTGTCTATTTGTTTGTGTGCGTGTGTGTGTGTGTTTAGGACTCACAAGATGGGTTTCTTTCTATACTCCAAAAAAACTAGTTGGTTTCTTCTCTCATATGGACACTGTGAGTTAGATCACAGGTCTGGTTCTCTCACACTCTTGTTGGCTGGAAAGCTCTGAGCTAAATTGTGGTTCAACTTCAAAACAGCATAAAATTTCACAGCATGCAGTTTTGATACCAAACGCATTCTTGATTTCATCCTTCTGCCACATTCCTCTTTGCCCCGGTTTGCTCATGAAATTTTTTTGTTAATTATATTTCTAAAATGCCTTTAACTCTTCAGTTAATATGGAAAAAATAAGTGCATTAAAAATCACAAAAAGAGGGGCGCCTGGGTGGCTGAGTGGGTTAAGCCTCTGCCTTAGGCTCAGGTCATGATCTGAGGGTCCTGGGATCGAGCCCCACATCAGGCTCTCTGCTCTGCAGGGAACCTGCTTCCTCCTCTCTATCTGCCTATCTGCCTTATTGTGATCTCTCTGTCAAATTTAAAAAAATCTTTTAAAAATCACAAGAAAAGAAGTTTATTTCCCCCCATGTACCAGTCACCTTGGTTGATATGCACCTCCAGGATGCTGGGGATTCAGGTGTCTGCCACTGTGTGCTGCTCACCCCTCCACAGGTGTTGCCATATCTGCATGGTCGGAAAATGCCTACCACCCTGTCTCCTGGGTCTGCTTCCAGCCAGCCCAAAGGGAGGAAAAAAGGGAGCTGGAGGGGCAGGTAATCACTTCCATTCACATTCTGTCTGCTAGGCTCAGTTCCATGACCATTACCTAACTGCAAAGGAGGTTGGGAATTCTCTCTTCCTTCAGGTCAATCATGTGCCCATGTAAAACTTGGGGTTCTAGAACTCAAGAAAGAAGGGGATAAAGGAAATGGGTAAACTAATACTCTCACTCTTATTACTGTGAGACAATAGAAAATGCATTTTGGTCTCTGCCCTTGGTTCCTGGCACAAAGCTCCTAAAATCCTTGTCATTTCCTAAGTGGTAAGAACACTAATATTTGTCTCTGACCCCATATTTTGACAGAGGGCTTCTAGAAATTTCGTAAATTCCTAAACAAGAAGAGCACTAAGAGCATCTTTTATTCTATCGAGGTATTGGTTGGGCTCCTAGGTCGTGACTGGTCACCAGAAAGATGAAGCCATGATCAGAAGCTTGGCATTATCAGCCCCCAACTTCAAACAATCTCCAGAGAGAAGAGAGGGTCTAGAAATGGAATTAATGATTGCTCATGAATATGTAAGGAATAGTCCATAAAAATCCCAGTAGTATGGGGTTTGGAGAGATTCCAGGTTGGCAAAGACATCTACACCCACCCCAACTCCACAGGTACAGAGAGTCCTGTGCTCAGGACCCTGCCAGATGTTACCCTATGCATGTCATCATCTGGCTGCTCATCTGTATCCTTTATCATATCCTTATTATACTAGGAAACATAAGGTTTCCTGAGATCTGTGAGACCCTCTAGAAAATTAATGTGTGGAGCCCAAAGGGGGCAGAGCCATGTGGGCTGGGGTGTTGAAATGTCAAGCAGAGAATGCCATGTGGGGTAAACTGAGGCAACAGCAGGTATGTGGAGGTGTAATGTTTGGGACCTAGGGCATGGGGGTGAAGAAGGGAAGGCCCCAGAGTCCTTCAGGGTGAGAGAAGAAAGAGAGAGCAGGATGCTGGGTCCAAGGGGAAATACACAGAAAGTTACAGAAGACACAATAGACGGAAAGATGGAACTTTCTCCCAGCTCTGAAAGGCCAGCCTGGGGCAGCACAGTGCCAGGAAGACAGAGCTGAATCACAGTGGGAGGCTTCTGCTGCCCTTCCTGCTTCCTCTGCTTTGCATTTCTCAGGAGTGACCCCACAGATGTCTCCCACGCCTAGCTTCATCCTAGCTAATGCACACCCACGTTTCACTGGTACACCTCTCCCCAGGATACCTTCCTCCACACGAGTGCCTGGACTGACAGGGCCACTCAGGAGCACCCACAGATGGAATGAGAGACATAGGGTTGCCACTGGCCAGAACCTTTATTCACTCTGGGGCCACTTTCTCAACCAGCCAAAGGTCTCTGTGATCGGACAGGGGCGGGGATGTCCCAGTGGGGCAGGGGTACAGGCAGGAGGCTTCCACCAGCATTTCCTGTGGAAGTGCTATATGCTCAGGAGAGGTGAGAGGGCAGGAACTCTAGGGAAGCAGCCTTGGCTTCCCTTTGAGAAGGCAGGCCTGGTTCCGGCCAGGTTGTGGAGTACAAGGACACATCGTGGAAAGGGGGGCTTTCTTGTAGGAGACCTTTC
>ML100147.1:0-43954 GCA_003697995.1 Taxidea taxus jeffersonii
GTTTCTATTTCGTTGATTTCTGCTTTGATCTTTATGATTTCTCTTCTCCTGCTGGGTCTAGGCTTTCTTTGTTATTCTTTCTCGAGCTCCTTTAGGTGTAGGGTTTGGTTGTGTATTTGAGACCTTTCCTGTTCCTTGAGAAAGGCTTGTCTCACTATATATTTTCCTCTCAGGACTGCCTTTGCTGTGTCCCACAGATTTTGGATCGTTGTGTTTTCATTATCATTTGTTTCCATGATTTTTTTCAATTCTTCTTTAATTTCCTGGTTGACCCATTCATTCTTTAGAAGGATGCTGTTGAGTTTCCATGTATTTGTGCTCTTTCCAAATTTCCTCTTGTGATTGAGTTCTAGATTCAGAGCATTGTGGTCTGAAAATATGCAGGGAATGATCCCAATCTGTTGATACCGGTTGAGACCTGATTTATGACCCAGGATGTGATCTATTCTGGAGAATGTCCCATGGGCACTAGAGAAGAATGTGTATTCTGTTGCTTTGGGATGGAATGTTCTGAATATATCTGTGATGTCCATCTGCTCCAGTGTGTCATTTAAGACCTTTATTTCCTTGTTGATCTTTTGCTTGGATGAGCTGTCCATTTCAGTGAGGGGTGTGTTAAAGTCCCCTACTATTATTGTATTCTTGTCAATGTGTTTGTTTGATTTTGTTATTAATTGGTTTATATAGTTGTCTGCTCCCATGTCAGGGGCATAGATATTTAAAATTGTTAGATCTTCTTGTTGGACAGACCCTTTGAGTATGATGAAGTGTCCTTCCTCATCTCTTATTATAGTCTTTGGCTTAAAATCTAATTGATCTGATATAAGGATTGCCACCCCAGCTTTCTTCTGATGTCCATTAGCATGGTAAATTGTTTTCCACCCCCTCACTTTCAATCTGGAGGTATCTTCGGGTCTAAAATGAGTTCCTTGTAGGCAGCATATGGATGGGTTTTGTTTTTTTATCCATTCTGCAACCCTGTGTCTTTTGATTGGGGCATTTAGCCCATTTACGTACAGGGTAACTATTGAGAGATATGAATTTATTGCCACCGTGTTTCCTGTATGGTGATTGTTACTGTATATTGTCTCTGTTCCTTTCTGATAATACTTTTAGGGTCTCTCTTTGCTTAGAGGACCCCTTTCAATATTTCCTGTAGAGCTGGTTTGGTGTTTACAAATTCTTTCAGTTTTTGTTTGTCCTGGAAGCTTTTTATCTCTCCTTCTATTTTCAGTGATAACCTAGCTGGATAAAGTATTCTTGGTTGCATGTTTTTCTCGTTTAGTGCTCTGAATATATCATGCCAGTTCTTTCTGGCCTGCCAGGTCTCTGTGGATAAGTCTGCTGCCAATCTAATATTTTTACCATTGTATGTTACAGACTTCTTGTCCCGTGCTGCTTTCAGGATTTTCTCTTTGTCGCTAGAACTTATAAATTTTACTATTAGATGACGGGGTGTGGACCTATTCCTATTGATTTTGAGGGGTGTTCTCTGCACCTCCTGGATTTTGATGCTTGTTCCCTTTGCTATATTAGGGAAATTCTCTACAATAATTCTCTCCAATATACCTTCTGCTCCCCTCTCTCTTTCTTCTTCTTCTGGAATCCCAATTATTCTAATGTTGTTTCGTCTTATGGTATCACTTATATCTCGAATTCTCCCCTCGTGGTCCAGTAGTTGTTTGTCTCTCTTTTGCTCAGCTTCTTTATTCTCTGTCATTTGGTCTTCTATATCACTAATTCTTTCTTCTTCCTCATTTATCCTAGCAGTAAGAGCCTCCGTTTTTTATTGCACCTCATTAATAGCTTTTTTGATTTCAACTTGGTTAGATTTTAGTTCTTTTATTTCTCCAGAAAGGGCTTTTATTTCTCCCAACAGCATTTCTCTAATATCTTCCATGCCTTTTTCGAGCCCGGCTAGAACCTTGAGAATGGTCGTCCTGAATTCCAGATCTGACATATTACCAATGTCTGTATTGATTAGGTCCCTAGCCTTCGGTACTGCCTCCTGTTCTTTTTTTTTGTGGTGAGTTTTTCCGCCTTGTCATTTTGTCTAGATAAGAATATATGAAGGAGCAAATGTAATACTAAAAGGGTGGCAAAGACCCCAGGAAGATGTGCTTTAACCAAATCAGAAGAGACCCCAAATCATGGGGGGGGGCGGAAGAGGGGGTGAAAAGAAGTTCAGAAAAGAGAAAAAAAATTTTTTAAAAAAGAGAACACAAATAAAGAAAAAAATATAAAAAAAGAAAAAAATATATATATGTATTAGACTGGTGACTAGAACAGGGTCACCCACTTAATTTTGGCAGTATTTTGGTCTGTTAGAAGAAACTACCTCCCAAAATTTTAAAGAATGAAAAACATACATAAGGGTAAACACAATGAAGGGATGAAATATGACTATAAAGATGAAAAAAAATGTTTTTTCTAACAAAGGAGTTGATAAGGTAAGTTGGTAGGGAGAATTAAAAAAAAAAAAAGTGGAGAGAACTTTCTTGGGCTGAAGACTAGATCAAGCCCGGTACTAGATTTGGGGTGTATTTTGACCTATTAGAAGAAGTTGTACCCCTAATTTTTTAGAAGAAAAAAAAAACCCTATGTGTATACAAAGAATAAAGTTAGATACAATGAAGGATAAAATATGACTATAATAACAAAGGTTCAAAAAAGATTTTTTTTAAGAAAGTTATTAAGATAAACTTTTAGAAAGTGGTCGGTTTTCTGTTTCTAGAATTGTTGCTCTTCTTCTCTTTGATATCCTGTTGGATTCGTAGGTGTTCGGAATGGTTTGATAGGCTATCTAGCTGATCTCCTGCTGCCTGATATCGTCTCAGCCTGCTACTTCTCTGCCATCTTGACTCCTCCCCCACAGTTTCCCTTTTAATTAAAGGATTTTTTAAAGGTGCACATAAAAACCACTTTTTAGGGGCTCCTGGGTGGCCCAGTCGGTTAAGCATCTGCCTTTGGCTCAGGTCATGATCCCAGGGTCCTAGGATCAAGCCCCAGGTCAGGCTCCCTGCTTAGCAGGGATCCTGCTTTTCCCCCTGCTTATTCTCTCTCTCTGTCAAAAAACAAAAACAAACCTTCTTATTTCTTCCAGTTGAATTTGTCTTTTCTACAGTTTAGTATATTTTACAGGATATGTTAATCTTACTTTCTTATAAATAATCTCTACCAAAAAAAGTTGGTCACGACTCATTCCAAACTCATCAAATTGTATCCATCAAATATGTGCAGTGTTTTGTATATCCATGATACTCCAATAAAGCTGTTTTTTAAAGGCACTAAAATGGAGTGTCTGGGTGACTCAGTCAATTAAGCATCCAACTCTTGATTTTGAATCAGGTCATGATCTCAGGTTGTTGAGATGGAGCCCCCATGATGGACGGGGGCTGTTTAAGAATCTCCCGTTCTCCTTCTGCCCCTCCCTACTCGCACACACGCTTTCTCTCTCTCTTAAGAAAAAAGGGGGGGCATTAAAATATTTTCATAATCCATAGTTAGGTTATAATCTATAGTTCAATAACCTCTTAGAGGTGAGGAAGACAAAGAAGCAGGAAGAAATAGAAAAGTGACTCAGGGGAGAACCAGAAGTCCCCACTTTGGGACAAGTGGTGTCCCAAAGGCCAAGTGAATAAAGCATGTCGAGAAGGAAATCGTTCACTGAGTCATAAGCTGCTACAGCAGAAGATGATGATTAGGGTTTGATTGATGGATTTCACAATAAGGGAGTCACTAGTGACCTTGACCACGGTAGTTTTGATGAGATGGTGAAGACAAAGACCTCAGGGGAGAATATTTTTTACTGTTCTTATTTTCCTTGGACTATTTTGTATTTTCCAAATGTTTTATAATGCATTCTTCACATAAAAAATATGGTTTTATCACAATTATTTAAAAAAGTTTGTGCATCTAAAAGAATGTTGTAATTTGAAATTTTTGTCTTGCAAATGCGTCATTCTTAATGGTACTACATAAGATGTCCCGTTACTTCAAGCCAGAGATCACCTAAAGTTTCCCAATTTTTTTCCTGTTTTTCTGTTCCCAAAGCCTTTAATGGGAAAATTAGGTCTAATGATTCTTCTCCGTGTTTGAAATCTCTTCCTCTTTTCAAGGATTCAGACTATGTTTTACGCAATATGATGGTTACCAGGCGCCTGGGTCTAACAGAAATCCACAGGAACCCCCCTACAATCTTCAGGAAGACATGCATCTTCAGGTATAAAAGACATCTTCATGTCTGTTTTGTCTGTCTGCCAAAACACATCCTCGTAGCATGTTAGTAGCTCTGAGAGAGCTACTATTATTAGTATACACCTATTATTAGTATACACATGAATACTATTCTAATTGGGTCTTCAAGGAAAAATTCCTGTCTGTGTGGGATGTGTTAACTCCTTTCCCTTCAAGTCCTTTTGAAAAAACAGGTTTCACTGGCATTTTATATTTCCTGTTTTTAAGCATGATAGTGTTATATTTTTCTATGCTTTTCTACACCAACATTTTTCAGATCTTTTAGGTGATCTCTGGCTTGAAGTAACGGGACATCTTATGTAGTACCATTAAGAATGACGCATTCATGAGAGAAAAATTTCAAATTACAACATTCTTTTAGATGCACAAACTTTTTTTAATAATTGTGATAAAATAAACATGGAATTCAACAAAAACCCCAGGATTGTGAAAAAACACACCCACATCACTTATCAAAGCTCATCATCTTAATGTTAACAAGCCTGTGAACGTGTGTTTTTTATTTAAAGAAGACAGGCTGGACAAAGGTGGGGAGGAAGCAGAGGATATGGTCTTTAATAAGTACCCAGTCCAGATTCCTTCGAAGGCCTTTCACCTGGGGGATGCAGGGTGCACAAACTGTGGACAAGTGCAAAACAGATCTTAATGATGGACACACGTATTGCAAAAGGGACAAGCTGCTTGTTAGAGGTCAGTGCAGCTGAGGACAGTAATCTAGCTCCATCCAGGAGGCTGATTTTACACTTAAATACATGTTTTAATTATAAGATTTAATTAAATCTTAATTTGGCCTCATACCTGACTGTTCACTCGGGTTTAAGCTCTTTTCCACATAGTTATTCCTTGCTCTGGTCAAAAGTTTTAGGAGAGTCTTTTTAATCCCCAGATTCATAACCTTTGATTCCTCTGCATAACGTAGAACGGGTGTCTTTGGAGGAACTTTGTTGACCAATCAGCTTTATGGTTGTGCCTAGAAAGTTTAGGGTGATGAGTCACTACTGTGGTTATCATTAAGACACAAAGTGGTAGCTCAGCAACAGGAAGGGGTGTGAACAGCAAAAAAAAAAAAAAAGGACATAATCTTACCTGGCATTATGGGATTGCTATTATGAACCATAAATGTGCCTTTTGAAGCTATGCAAAGCACCAACATTTTTCAGATACCTCAGAAGAATGACATCTTAATATCAATGTAGATTGGGAAGAGGGAGGGCACCTGGGTGGCTCAGTCGGTTAAGTGTCTGCCTCCAGCTCAGGTCATGATCTCAGGGTCCTGGGATCGAGTCCCGCATGGTGCTCTCTGCTCAGTGGGGAGTCTGCTTCTCCCCTTCCCTCGGTGCCCTCCCTCTCTCTCAAATAAATAAATAAAATTTTTAAAAAATAAAAAGATTGGGAAGGTGAGAGAAGAGATGTGTCTATACCTCACTACAGAGGGAAGCAGCTACTACATTTCAATGAGAATCTCAGGCCCCTGGAGGGAGCAGCTCCATGAATGCCCTACCCAGATCCCAATGCTGCACCTCTTGCCAGCTGCTACAGGTACAGCTGCTAGTGACTCACACTGGAATCTTCTCTGGAGGAGAGCCCTTGAGTGATGGGAGCCTCACTAGGTGCACCTCAGAGTTATGTAAACACACACCCAAAGCATCTTAGAGCCAATGACTGGTAAAAGACCTCTCCCTTGCCTCAAGGTGGGGCAAATTCTTTGGCACAATTTGCCTTCCAGAGCTCCCCTTGAGATGAGACTGAGACTAGCCTTCACATTCTTTTTTTAATTTAATTTAATTTAATTAACACATGGTGTATTATTAGTTTCAGAGGTAGAATTCACTGATTCATCAGTTGATATGACACCCAGTGCTCATTACATCACGTGCCCTCCTTAATGCCCATCACCCAGTCACTCCATCCCCCGCCCCCCTCCCCTCCAGCAACCCTCAGTTTGTTCCCCATGGTTAAGAGTCTCTTATGGTTTGTCTCAGTCTCTGATGTCATCTCCTTTTAATTTTCCCTCCCCTCCTCTATGCTCCTCTGTTTTGTTTCTTAAATTCCACATATGAGTGAAATCCTATGATGATCGTCTTTCTCTGATCGACTTCTTTCACTCAGCATCATACCCTCCAGTTCCACTCACGTCCTTGCAAATTAGCCTTCGCGTTCTTAATTAGCCTCTCCTCCTTCCATGTTTTACTTTCCTCAGACCTTGACAGCTTTCTTCAGAAAGCACTCCCTCAATCCATCTTTTGCATAAGCATTCCTGTCTCAGGCTCAGCTTCTAGGGAACCTGACCTAACACAGCCCTCCTTCCTTCTGCCATCCAACCGACACTTTGGGGACTGTATGTAAACAAAAACCAAATACCTTCAGGTAAGTATACGTGTAGCAAAGACAGTGGAGCAGAGAGCCATGATGGAGAGTGACTTCAGACTACTCGGTCAGAGGAGGCTTGTGTCTCCGATGAGCGAGCTGGGGGAGAGAGCTGTGTGCGGTCTCGGGGTGGAGCCGCGCAGGCAGGTCAAACAAGGCCTGGTGTGGCGGGAGCACCGTTGGCAGGAAAGAGAGTGACTTTCGTGCGTTCCGGTGGAATGTTGTGAGCAGGCTGACGCTTTCTGATCTTAGGCTTGTTTGGTTTGGGTTTCAGAGACTTCCTCTTCAAGTGTACAGACAGTTCCGAAGTTGTTTTGGCCTCTGTCTGTGGAGAAAACCACATCATAATCCCACTCCGTGAGAGAACAGGGAAAGCTCTGGGAGTTCTTGATTTTAACATTGGCAGGAGTAAAATGTTGTTGTATCGGGAATTTAAAGATCTACAGAAAATGATGAAGGTGGTCCAAGCTGCCTGTTACGAAATACTGGGCGAATTATCTGGAGAAGTAAAGAAAAACTATGTCCTAGGTATTGTGAATGGGGCAACAATCTGAATTCCTGGGTTTAATAAATGTGGGGGGAAATCACAGATTGCAGTGCATTTCCTAAAAGGAATTGTTACAGTATGCGGCCCTCTCTATGTGAAAGGAATTCCCTCATGCAGTCTTGGGCTGACGAGTATGGTCTATAAACTAGAGCAAAGGGTAAGAAATCTCATTTTCTTAGCTGGAATCATATGGTTTCAAACTGGGAGGACTCATAAAGGCAAAGTAGAACTAGCATTTATTAAATGTCCCATTACGGAGCAAGCACTTGAGGTATGTAATTTCCATTAGTCCTTACCATAACTCTCAGGTGAATGGTGATAACTCATTTTATCAGTGAGGAAAGTAAAGTTCAGAGAAACAAAACAACTTGCACCAAATCACACAGTTAACAAGTGGAGAAGCCTGGATTTGCACCCCACGTTGGGGGCTCTGTCCGCTATCTTACACAGTATTAATTAGATGAAGAATTTTGTTTTACATATAAAGAAGCTAACACCCATCAAAGTAATGGTCCAACCACAAGCTAGTGGGCAGAACTAAGACTAGACCCTAGTGCTTGTGATTCAACACCCACTAGGCTACTCAACACAAAAGCAGTTTGGGCATCATGGAGGGAAGAAGGAAGCATGGAAACCTTTGGCTACCTAGAACAAATAGAGTAATGTTATGTGGGATTAATCTGAGAGGTTTCTTGCCATTAGACAGGGTAGGTTAAGTAGAAAAAAAGAAGAAAATTCATGTTTTGCAAGCATCCACTCTGTACTTAACTACTAAGTGCTTTTATTACATACATCATCTCATTTAATTCCCACAGGTCATCAGGGAAATAGGGATCAGCCCCATGCTCACAGTGAGGAAAAAGGGGTTCAGAGAGACAAAACTAATAAGGGGGAGAGTAGGCATTCAAACTAAGGTCCAACCCTCACACCTGAGTTTTTACCTTTCCTCAAAGCCCCTTCCTGTGAGCTTCACCAGGTGTCATTCCATTTCCATGTTTTGATTTCATGACTAGAGAAACCAAGATTGTTTAGAACCACAGGATATGGTCTTCTTTTTCCTGGGGAAAAAAAAAAGAAGTTTACTGTATTATGCTCAGAATGCTGTGAAAAACTTCTATGGGCTAACCAACCATGCGGGATGTTGTTTCAGAGATTGAAAATGTAGGAGAAGTCCAGCGGGCAGGGGTTCTCTTCTTCCGGATCATGCTGCAAGAGCTGCAGGAAAGCCTCCGCCTGCTCACCTCCCTCGACTTTGTGTCACTGCTGCTCTATGATTATAGTCTCCCACCAGAGTTCTCGTCTCTGTCAGAGAGCAAGGCCCAGGAGCTGGAAGCTGGTGTGAAGCTGGTGCATGACCTCCTGACAGCCGTGATCTTGTTCATTCATCCAGAGTTGGAACCATCAGGTGAATTCAGAGATTGGGAAAAGTGTAAAGGGGTAAGCTGTTTTCTTCTGTCTTTAAGTACCCCTTAAGTACCCCTTCTTATCGAAGAAGAACCCACACAAGGTATTGTGTGGATTGAAGGATTGAAGGTATACCAATCAAGATCACGCAAGTCCTAAATGTACAAATGCAAGAATTTGTATAATGTGAACATTTGTAACTAGCATCTAGATCAAGAAATAACATCAGCAGCATCCCAGAAGCCTTCCTTTGTACCCTCTCCCCTCCCTCACCCGCCACACACACACACACACACACACACACACACACACACACACACTCCAGAGTGACCAGACCAGATTCCCGACTTCCAACACCATAGATTGGTTTTGCCTGTTTTAAAATTGACATACATGGAATTCTGTAAACTGGTGAATTGGGTGCCCTCCTTTTACTTGCTGGTGCTGCCATAACTTTTGTTCTTTTATTCACAGTATGTTAAGAGTTACCTAGTCGTGAATATCTGTGACTTTGACCCGACTGCTAAAAATGTGCAAGTTAATTTACAACTCATCAGTGAACTTATCAGAGGTAAATTTACACTTAATTGTGGTCCAAATCTAACAGTAATAAAACATAGTTGCAATTTGGATATTCAGATATTTTTATTACAATTAAGTAAGTGGCTTATAAATACAATTTTTAGGAAAAACAGTTCTGATTGTAGTCCTCTTAAAGGAAGGGACACTTGTCTGTAATTGACCAAATTCCCCAAAGTGACTGTTCATGCCATATTTGAGAATTCTGAATCACACCCATCTCCCACTTATTGACTACATGTGTATTATATATTAAAAAAAAAACCACATAAGTGAATAGGGGCTTCAGTGAGGATGGGAAACAAACATCTTTGGGTTTCATTGAAGAACCAAAGAAAAGAACAGATCATGACTCTTTGTAGACTACTAAGAGACTTTTGGAGAAGGAGAATCAGCAGGAATCAAGAGTAGGGAGACTCCCAAGCTGGAGAATGTGATGAGCTCTTTGGCCAGAGACAACTGGTCACATATAAGAGTAAAATCCAGGGGCGCCTGAGTGGCTCAGAAGTTTAAGAATCTGCCTTCAGTTCAGGTCATGATCTCAGGGTCCTGGGATTAAGCCCCACATTGGGCTCCCTGCTGAGTGGAGAGCCTGCTTCTCCCTCTCTCTCAGTGCTCTCTCTCAAGTAAATAAATAAATAAATAATTTTAAAAAGATTAAATATCCAGAGTGAAATAAGTGAAGGGATTAAGAGAATGCTTATGATGAGCACTGAGTAATATATAGAATTGTGGGATCATTTCACTGTACACCTGAAACTAAAATAATAATGTATGTTAACCATACCAGAATTAAAAATTTTTCTTTAAAGAGTAAATATACCTATACAAGCATACATTCCTCCATGGGTGTATGTCATCTCCCCAAAGACCTCGGGCCATTTGTGTGAATGGGCCAATAAGGAATAAATTTAAAATTTGTTTCTTTTTTTTTGTTTCTTAGCAAAAACTAATCATCAGTTGGGAAAATGGCTCTGTAGAAATTGTTTGCTAAACCTGTCCCTTTCCTTCCCTTCCTCCTTTCCTACTGTCTATGGAGACTCTGGACTAAGTCAGAAAGGTTTCTAGACTTCTGGGCTATGTATATGAGGCCAAGAGGCTCAGAACCAGAGAGACTCTGAGGAGAAGAGGTCGGGAAAGGCAACCCAGAGGAAGACACCACTGTCCTCAGGGTAGCTGTGGCAGGGGAAGGAATAGCAGTGAGCCGGGGCAGACAGAGAAGGGAGAGAGATCTTCTGGTCTAGGAAGGCAAGGTACTGTCTGAAGTTTGGGAGTGCTGCGAAGAGGAGAGAAGATGACATCCAAAGAAAAGTTAACATGAGTTCTTGGGGACCATGAGTGAAATGAATAAAGATTAGAATTTCTATTTGGAGTGACTTCTACTGTACCCTCAGGACTCTGGGCTGATTCTCAGGAGCCTCTGAATTAATTCACAGATGTCACATGGATCACTCCTTTTAAGGTGCTATTCAAGGGAAACAGTAATATCAGCCACAACAAAAACGAATACTTGTTTCCTGGATCTGTATCTCTACTCATTCCATCTTTGTTCGCTCACAATTCACTAAAGACTTAAAATCCAGAAGAACTATTCTCTACGTCAGTGCCTTTAAAGTAGATACAGTCCCCACCATTAGCCCCAGCACACCCTCCCCCTCCACAGGGGACCCTTGGTCTAACTGACATTCTCCCTGAGCCCTCTGTTCCACTTTGGTCGCCCCCAACCCACCCTTGCCTCAGCTGAGACCCACACCCTGCTGCCAGGCTCAATCGTGTCCTCTCGGACTGATGTTTCCTATTCTTGGGCGAGGACACAGGCACTCGCCACTGAACAATCTAGTCCTTCTAGTCCTTCTGTCGAATTGGGGCTGGGGATATGGAGCAAGCCTTCCACCCTCCATTTTGCAAGTGTGTTCAGGATTTGTGTCCTGCCCTTAATCACCTCATCCCCAAAAACATTCTGTGACGTCATCCCAGGGCAGGTTCTACCTCAGACTTACCTATCAGAACCACCTCCCATTACTCATTTTCGCTCCTTTGTTTGAGAAAACATGTAAATTTCTGCCTCCTTTGCCTGACCCCACTTTTAAATTGTGCTAGCCAATTCCTGAGCAGCCTGGATCTGCACGGCTCCCACCACTTCTTTTCCAACAGTGTCCTCAGGTGGCAGGAACTCCAACTGCAGTTGACAGAAGTGGATTCAGTCACAACTCAATAGCCCTGAGGCTCCCCTACCACCTGGGCCAAAGCTTGAGTGCTGTCATGGTCTCTGCAGCAATCAAGAAAGTTCACAGGCCACCAACCCCCTCTCCTTCAGATGCAATTGTATCAGGAAATTCTAAGCTCTCCATTTGAGGAAGGGAAGGGGAACATATTGGGGTAACTTTCTGTTTGTACAGGAAAAGCAGGAACCTTCTGGAAGGGCAATTTGTTGCTCAAAATGTATTTGAGCCTTCTAGCAGTGTTAACTCAGGCCCCATTCAAGAGCCCTACCCAGCATGAAATACCAACAGTATCTGTCTCTTTGGCCCATCTTGTGGAGGGACTATTTATTAACATAGCTCCTAACCCACCACACCTTTCAAACTAAGGATTTTTGCCAAGAAGATAAATTCGGGGCTGGTGATGTGTCCACACTTTCTTAGGACTTCTACTGCCAACTTTCAACCTACTACATCCTAGTTCTAGAAAGGAATATATATTTTTTAATGTTTAGAAAACATTATACCTTTACTTATTATTTTTTTAATTTTTGGTCCTAGATTTATTGAGATACAACGACATATAACCTGGTATTAGTTGAAGGTGTACAACATAATGATTTGATATAGGTATATATTGAGAAATGGTCACCATAATAGGTTTAATTAACAACCATCCCCTCACATAGTTACGAGATTTGTTTCCTGTGAGGAGAACTTTTAAGATCTACTCTCTTAGCAACTTTCAAATATACTGTATAGTGTTGTTAACTATAATCACAAGGCTCTACATTACATTCCCAGGATTAATTTATCTTATAACAGGAAGTCTGTGCCTTTCGACCATCTTCACACATTTCTCCCAAAGCCTAACCCCTGTTTCCGGTAACCACCAATCCGCTCTCTGTTTCTGTGAATTCTGTGAGTTCTTTTAGATTCCACATAGGAGTGAGGTCATACAGCACTTGCCTTTCTCTGTCTGGCTTATTTCGCTTAGCATAATGACTTCAAGGTCCATCCATGTTGCTGCAAATGACAGGACTTCCTCCTATTTATGGCTGAATGATATCCCATGGCATATATGGACATCATGTTTTCTTCATCCATCCATCGATGGACACTGTGGTTGTTTACATGTCTTGGCTTTTGTGAGTAATGCTGCAAAAAACAACATGGGGGTGCAGATTCCCTTTGAGGTAGTGATTTCATTTCCTTTGGTTATATACCCAAAAGCAAGTTTGCTGGATCCTACGGTGATTCTATTTTTAATATTTTGAGGAATGTACACTGTTTTTATAGTGACTCTACCAATCTACATTCCCACCAACCGTGTACAAGGGTTCTATCTTCCCCACATTGTCATCAATATTTGTTATTTCTTGTCTTTCAGATCATAGCCATTCTAACATGAGTGATGTGATATCTCATTATGGTTTTGATTTGCGTTTCTAGAAAGGGGTGTTTTATATTCTGGTGGAACTCCAGGCAGCAGAATCCCACCTTTAGATTGAGGCAGTCATCTATGGAGGAGCATTGGGCAATTTTGTTCAGCAGGCTTGTCTTCCCAAGGCTGTGCCATTGCACATGAATGTTGCAGACATACTTGCCTGTAGGGATCCTGGTGACTCAGGTGACCAATGGACCAGGACCCAGACAGCTGTGCATGCAATAATGCATCAAAAGCACTCCCAGAAGTTGGCCTCTTCTACCTGAAGACCCATGACCCGACCACCTTCTCAAGGATCTATTCTCCTCACTCTACTTTGAACCTCTGCTGCCAACCTGCTGGCTCTTTCTGTAGGGTGTCCCATACCTTTCCCATGTTCCCCTCCCTAGGGGTTTGGACAGACATTGTCTACCAGGAAATGTTCTCAGATCTAGAAGCAAGAACACTGTCTCTCATTTCAAGGGTGACCAGAATCACTTAGGTCTCCAGAGCCTGTATTTCTGGCCATACTTGTCCCCCATGTCTAAATCCAAGGGTCTTTAAGTCCACAGGCACTGGTCTCTGCAAGAATTCCCCAGACCCTTCACTTACCCTACAAGGGCCCTGGAGTTCCTCCCATGTCAAAGCAGCCAGAGCCTCAGTCTCAGCCATCTATAAAGAAACTCACTACCATGATCCTCCAAAGATGGCAATGGAGGGAGATACCCCACCATCAGCAGGAAGGACTGCTGGACTCGAAGCCCTGATTAACTCTGTCTTCAAGATTCACCTTCCCCAGGTGATCTTTCCCTAAATGCTGCTCTCTAGCTCCCTCCATGACAAGAGTGGAACATGACTCCTTCATTCCCCACAGCATAGCTGAAGATGAGACAGGAACGTTCCACAAGATTCTCCCACTTTCCAGAAATAATCAATATGATTACAGCACTCAACTGAATCCCAACTGTGAGGTTGTGCTGTGTTCTTTTGATTTTTTTAAAGATTTTATTTATTTGTCAGAGAGAGAGAGACAGAGAGCACAAGCAGGGGGAGAAGCAAGGAGAGGAAGAAGCAGGCTCCCCATTGAGCAGGTAGCCTGATGCGGGGCTCAATCCCAGGACCCCAGGATCATGACCTGAACCAAAGGCAGATGCTTAACCAACTGAGCCACCCAGGCGCCCCGTGCCTGGTTCTTTTAAATGAGTCAAAGTGAAATGGATAAAAAGATACCAAGAACATTGTTTTGTCCTATTAATCTGGCCCCTCTGTAGACTATCACTGGTTTGGATTTGCACTTCTCTACTACCTTCTTAGACCTAGTTTCTTGGATGGTGATTCCTGCTGGGCTTTGTTGTTTTCCTACCTGTAGGAAGAAAGCTGCAATCACAGTATACCTGAGTTTAACAGAGCCTGGAGTGTGCCTTTTATGAAATGCTCCCAGATGTCAGGCTCTAGAGGAGGAAACATCCATTCAGTTTCAGAATAGATTCCTTTTGTCCTGGAAAAAAAAACTCTTAAAGGGCCCTGTTAGTGAAGATATTGGACAAGTACTCATTCACTGTTGGGAAACTATCTTGCAGTTCAGTAAGGACTTGGGGCTTCCATGCTTGACCCATTTCCTATGCATGCAGACCCCTTCCATCTCCAGTCCAAGTCCTGAAGGGGGAAAGAAGAAAGGAGAAAAAAGTCGAATAATCAATTCTCTTTCTGCTCCTTACCATTCCTTTTGATTTTAAATTTTAAGGTTTTCCAACAATAGTCATCGAATTTAGAGAAACAACCTGGCTTTATTTGTCTAGCTACCATCACTGATGCTTTAATATCTGATAAAGCCTGCTAAAAATCGGTTTAATGAGAATACTTTTCTATTTAAGGCATGCATAATTTGCAAGATTTCCTTGACACATTTTTTTTCATTTTAGTGGATATTAAATAATCTTTTATCATGAAGGATTAGAAAAATTATATTTTTATTAAGGTATTTTAAAAAGTCAAAAAGAACTAAAAGCCTTCCAACAACTAGCTCATCCCTCTTCTCTTTTCTCACTGTCCCCAGTCCCCCTCACCAGAGGCAATTCTTTCTGACCCTTTTGTTTCTTTTTTTTTAAGATTTTATTTATGTATTTAACAGAGAAAGAGAGATCACAAGTAGGCAGAGAGGAGGGGGAAGGGGGGGTGGAGCAGGCTCCCTGCTGAGCTGAGAGCCTGATGCGGGTTTGACCCTGAGATCATGACCTGAGCAGAAGGCAGAGGCTTAACCCACTGAACTACCCAGGCGCCCTTTTTAAAATATTTTATTTATCTGACAGAGAGAAGGGGGGGGTGGGACACAAGCACAGGGAGTGGGAGAGGGAGAAGCAGGCTTCCCGTGCTGGGAGCCAGATGTGGGGCTCGATACCAGAACCCTGGGATCATGACCTGAGGTGAAGGCAGACACTTAACTACTGAGCCACCCAGGTTCCCTCCCCTCCCCTTTTGACTGTTTCTTTGGACACTGGCACATTTCTTTATTTCTAATATTACACAATATTGCTATCTTTTCATTCATCAGTTTTCAACCTTGTCAATTAATTTCCCCTTATTATAGATGATAATTTAGTTCTATTGTACTACCATTCTCTTATCCTATCTTCCCAAGTAATTATATTACCATTTGAGGTTAAATCGAAAGGCAGCGTTGACATGATTTTTGCCTATGCAAATATTATCTATAGCTAAACACCGTAACATATTTGGATTGCTCCTTTTTCACTTTTTGTTTTTCCTGAAGTAAATAATTAGGTATACATATATACCTAATCATTTACTTCATATATATATATATATGTGTGTGTGTATATATATATTATATATATATATAATTGCTGAATTATCTTGGTATTTCTTGATAATTCCCACCCCATCCACTTGTCTTTCCATTTAACTTCCCAAAAGGGAAATTTGGGGTAAAGTTTTATCAGATAACTTTTTTAGTTCCATTTTTTTTTTCTTTCAAGACATCCATTCTAGAGATCATAATTCTCTTTCTTTTTTTTTTTTTTAAGATTTTATTTATTTATTTATTTATTTGACAGAGAGAGATCACAAGTAGGCAGAGAGGCAAGCAGAGAGAGAGGAAGGGAAGCAGGCTCCCTGTTGAGCAGAGAGCCCGATCTGAGGCTGGATCCCAGGACCCTGGGATCATGACCTGAGCTGAAGGCAGAGGCTTTAACCCACTGAGCCACCCAGGTGCCCCCATAATTCTCTTTCTATCTAGGATCTTCCTCCACATCTGCTACTCAGCTGCCTTTCTGAAATTCATTCTGTTGCTATCATAGGAGTTTACTTTGTCTTATTCAGAGGCAGCAGATCCCCAGTAGTTTTCTGAGGAAACGTGGGTGAATGGTAAATTTTTTGAGCCCTTTCATGTCTGAAAATGTTTTTATTCAGCCCTCATATTTGATTTGTAGTTTGCCAGGGAACATAATCTTAAAGACAGTGTCCTTTTCTTTCTTGAGAAATGGAGATTATAGTTCACATAGCACAAATTTCACCAATTTATAGTGTACCACTCAGTAGTTATTAGTATATTCACAAGGCTTTGCAACTAGCACCACTATCTAATTTTAGAATATTTTCATTGCTCCAAAAAAAGAAACCCAGCACCCATTAGGAGTTACTGTCCCTGGCCCCTCTCTACCGCAGCCCCTCAAAACCACTAGTCTACTTTCTGTCTCTAAGGTTTGCCTTTTTTAGCTAGTCATTGCATGTAAACGGAGTCATATAACAGGTTGCCTTTTGTATCTGGATTCTTTCACTTAGCATGATGTTTCAGGGTTCATCTTAGTGTATGTATCAGTACTTTATTCCTTTTCTACAGCTGAATAATATTCTATTATATAGTTAAACCAAATTTTATTCATCCATTTATCAGTTGATGGACATGTGGGTGGTTCCTACTTTCTAGCTATTGTGTATATAATGCTGCTATAAACCTCTGTTTACAAGGGTTTGTGGGAGCTCGTGCTTTTAGTTCTCTTGGGTGTATGAGGCGGAGTGGAATTGCTGAGTCATATGGAAACTCTCTGTTTAGCTTCTTGAGCAAGTAGCTACATTGTCTGAAGAAACTTAGAAACTTCCAAGACTGCCTTTGAGATGTCTAAAGCCTTTCTGAAACCTGACACTGTGCATGTGACCTGTTTCTGTTTTGTTTTGTCTCTTTCTAGAAGCTGGAGAATCACTCCCCTTCCCTCCAAAGACTGAAATTGCTATGCCTTGATATGCGGCTGTTTGCATCCACTGATCTGAGCATTCACTGGGCCTTTTCTCTCGAGACACTCAGTTCCTTAAGTTCCGTGTGATTTATCCCATGGTCACTGTTGCAAACGAAGGCTGTGCCCTTTGCGCACTGCACAAAGATGCCCTGCTGAGGAGGTGGGTGGGGGCTGAAATCTACTCCATTTACTCAAATGTGCCCCTTGGCTTAAGACTATGTCTTCTTAGAGGAGGGGCATCCTTGTCTTTCCACATCTTTTTCTGTTTACCAAGCCGGGCTCACAGAGTGCATTCATCCATGCTAGGTGTCTTTTTTCTCATTTACATAAAGGTGACCTAGAAGTTGGTGGTGACCCTGCCCTGCCTTTTCTGTATTCCTTCTTTGGAACTCCTATTATTCAGACATAGGCTCTCCTAGATGAAGTCTCTCAACTGCCTATATTTTCTCCCCTGTTTTCCATCTTTTTGTCCCTTTGTTTCCCTTGCCGAGACATTCTGTCAACCTGATCTTCTAGTCTTATTGAATTCTTGTTTCTGCATGTTTTAATGTCTAAGAGCCTTGGTTCTCTAAATATTTCCTTTGCACAATATCTTGTTCATATTTCATGAATGCAACATCTTCTCTCTCTGAGGGTATTAATGATAATTCTTTCTGGAAGTTTTCTTTTCCCTGTTGTTTCTCCTTTCTTTCTGTTTTAGTGTTTTGGTCTCTGCATCTCATCTCTACAACACACCACTGGACAACTTCCTCTCTCCAGCACTAGAAATTTGTTTCTCAGAGAGGGTAACACAGTAGGTCTCTGGGCTGGGGAACATCAGACAGACATGGTTGAGATGGAGAGTACCAGAGTGAAAAAGGGGAGAGCATGAGTATGTTTACTGAATATAGAGACCTCTGTAAGCTTTCCCCACAAAGCTCCAGACAAAAAGGAGAAAACAGAAGGAGCAAATAACTGATACCCTGTACCTTTGGGGTATAAGAAAAATATTGTGGGACTTTTATTTGTATCATTTTATCCCACCATTGCCTAACTTCTATGTTTTGTTTTTAAATATTTTATTTTTTTAAAAATTTTTTTTAAGATTTTATTTATTTATTAGTTAGAGAGAGAGAGACTGAGCACAGGCAGACAGAGAGGCAGGCAGAGGCAGAGGGAGAAGCAGGCTCCCTGCCGAGCAAGGAGCCCGATGTGGGACTCCATCCCAGGACGCTGGGATCATGACCTGAGCCGAAGGCAGCCACTTAACCAACTGAGCCACCCAGGCGTCCCTATTTTTTTTTTTTAATTTTAAAAAATGATTATTTATTTATTTATTTGACAGACAGTGATCACAAGTAGGCAGAGAGGCAGGCAGAGAGAGAGAGAGAGAGAGGAAGAAGCAGGCTCCCTGCTGAGCAGAGAGCCCGATGCGGGGCTCGATCCCAGGACCCTGAGACCACAACCAAAGCCGAAGGCAGAGGCCTTAACCCACTGAGCCACCCAGGCGCCCCTGTTTTTAAATATTTTAAAATAAATAAGTAAACATATATCAGGGCTCATGCTCAAACTTTGTTACTGATGGAGACACATAATCAAAAGTGTTCAGAGGCCACTGCATGAAACTATGAATGTTTGTAAAGTAAATTGCATTGATTTCAATTCTCCACATTTGTTTTATAGCTGTATCATGAAAACAAGCCAATACAGTGTGATATACCACACAGAAATTTTGAAACTAATACACCTGTAAGAACTCAGTGTTCCGTGTGGAACAAAATGCTACCCAACTTCAGACAATTCAAGAAAACATGTATTTTTACCTCCCCACTTACCACTGAGTCCTTCCTGATAAGCTGGAAGCAGCATATCAGACCACGTTAAAATAACAATGACATATTAAGTGCCCGGCTACCATGTCAAATATGAGATTTCTGACCCACACAAAAACTTAAATATGCACACACATGCCCTTTTAAGTACGCAATGTGGCCTGGACATTCAGCTCATTGCACGTGGCAGTAATGTTAAGAAGTGGCATAGGGGGGACGCCTGGGTGGCTCAGTTGGTTAAGCGGCTGCCTTCGGCTCAGGTCATGATCCCAGCGTCCTGGGATCGAGTCCCGCATCGGGCTCCTTGCTTGGCAGGGAGCCTGCTTCTCCCTCTGCCTCTGCCTACCACTCTGTCTGCCTGTGCTTGCTCTCTCTCTCTCTAACAAATAAATAAATAAATCTTAAAAAAAAAAAAGTAAAAAAAAAAAAAAAGAAGTGGCATAGGGTATATAAAACAATAGAAAGAAAGGAACAAAAACTAAGAACTAATGATAAGGAGAGGAACATTCAAGAAATACTGCTGATCTTGGGTTACTATTTGAAAGGAGCAGTTACACTTTAACTTTGGAACTTGATTCTTTTTTTTTTTTTAAGATTTTATTTATTTATTTGACAAAGATCACAAGCAGGCAGAGAAGCATGCAGAGAGAGAGAGGAAGGGAAGCAGGCTCCCTGCCGAGCAGAGAGCCCGATGTGGGGCTCGATCCCAAAACCCTGAGATCACGACCTGAGCCAAAGGCAGAGGCTTAACCCACTGAGCCACCCAGGCGCCCCTGGAACTTGATTCTTAATACGTCATTATTTTTGCTTCACCCATCTTTCTAATTGTAATTCCCCCAAAGGATTTAACTAATCTAGTGTTAAAGCAGTGATCCATAAAGGGAGTTTGAATTAGAACTACCCTAGAATATCCCAATGTCTTCAGCAAAATCAATTCCTTGTGTAAGTTCGATTAAACTAGAACCTACAAATGTTTCTGAGTTGATAGGTTCATGAACGGATTCAAAGGTTGACCCAGCCATTCTCTTAGCTGAGAGGTCTTCAGGTAATTTACTACAACCTCCACCAAGGCAACGCAAAATATATATATATATAGAATTTCTTATGGTTAGGAAAGAAACAAAAGTAGTGTATCTGCTTGAATAAATTACCACGCCCGAGCGAGCGCTCTGACGCCGTCGCCGGCCAAGCTGCACAAGCTGGCATCTCCCCACCACAAGAGGGCAGTAGCGCTCAACCGTTGTCAATGGAAACCCCCACCAGAGCCAGGGAGGCTTCATTAGAGAAATGGTTACAGCCAGTTGTTAACACATCAATCTCTCTTGGAACACGCGGGCAAACAGGAACCACAGCCCAGATAGGTCCAGAGCTTTTGTCCCCGGTAACAAAAAGACAGGAAATAAGCAAAAGGGGCTTGTGAAAGGGAGAGGCCTCCCTCCCCATCCTCATGTCCTGGAATCACCGCGGAGACGGCTGACTAGCTTAATAATGGCTGCAGATAGGGGTCTGTTTCATTTGGATGTTCAGATAAGAACACTGTGACAGGCATCAGTGGAACACGGCTCTTAATGGGGATTTGGGAAGGGCAGAATAAGAACTGTTGGGTGCAGCCGAGCTGATAGCTCAGAAAATGAGTTAAGATTGATTTTAGGAATGAAACCTGGGATAAACTTTAGATTCATGACATTGGAACGTTAAGATCATCAAAGTAATTTTTGCAGCCTATAGCATTACCTTGTAAAGGTTCCAGGAAGCTAATTAATACAAGAAGGGATCAATTGCAACAAATGCACCTCAGTATTTTAAGTATGGGTGTTCATTGGTCTAGTATTGCCCATAACTTGAGATGGATCCGGTATTTTTAATGTGCTCTCATGACCAGCAACTGCTTTTGTTTTTATTCATAATTGTCACTTATGTTACTGAGCTATTATCTGAAAAGACTTTTAACATTTGAAAAACCTAACTTAGTTTTTCTGTAATTTCTTGTTGTCTCAACATGTTTTGAACAATTACAATTTAGAGGAAAGACAGTGCTCTGTGAGTGTTAAAAGAATTTTTGAAAATTGGACCCCTATGTTTTAAAGTCACCCTCAAATAAAAATGGAGACTTGTGAATATTTCCCGCCTTTTATGTGCCTTACATGTCTCATATTGTACCTTCTGTCATAGTCAAAACTTCAAAACAATATAAAGGGTAAATCTAATTCAGGGAATCTTGTTCCTTCATAGAGAGAAAGGATAGAATACAGGGAAATAAAACATGTTCTGTCATCCTAATAGATACCCAGGAGGGATATAATTGTCATTGTTGTTAATGAGCCACTGGATAGAAGATGATATTTAAAAACTCTTATTCAAGCATAAGTATCATTTAATGGTTTATTCAACTCAAATTAGCAAACATTATTGAGCTAGTCACTGTGGCAGACAATAGGAGTAAAAAAAATGAATAAAACATCGAACTGAGGATGAGAGTCACCCAAAAGAAGGAAGGTAATTAATATTTTTTAGCAACTACTCTGTAACGGATTGTTGCATATATTTTCTCATTAATACTTATAACAGTTCTGAGGTATCATCTCTGTTTTATGGAAGATGAAACCAGCAATTAAGTGGACTGCTCAAAGTCACAAGACTAGTTGGTATAGAGCCACGACTGGAACCCAGATCTTTCCAACTTTTAAAGCACAGTCTTTTTTTATTTGGATCATTCTATCTGAATATTAGTGATTGACTCCTGGGGAAAAGTAACTTTTATAACTGGTAGTTTAATAGTTTACAGTTTAACAAATGAAACATCATGTTGTGCAGTCATTACATATTTTAAAATGTATTTTAATTAGGAAATATTTTAAACATAGAAGTTAGAGGGGCACTGGCTGGCTCAGCCCAAAGAGCACTCGACTCTTGACCTCAGGGTTGTGAGTCTGAGCCCCATATTGGGTGTAAAGTTTACTTAAAAAAAGAAGAAGAAGAAGTTAGAAACTTGTAGAGGTTACAGAGTCGTATGCTATATTCAATCTTAATATTATGTATGAGTCAGATACTTTTAAAGAAATAAAATATTACAGAAACAGTCGAGACTTTCTACCTCTCCTTGATCCCATTCTCCTTTCTTCCTCTCTGGAGATAACACTATTACAAATTTGATGTTTATCAGTTTTATGCATGATTTCTTGCTTTGACTACATGTTTTTGAATCCATAAACAATATAATATTATTTTACAGGGTTTTAAATTGTGTTTTAATTATATCCAGAAGAACATTTTTAAAAAAGATTTCATTTATTTATTTGAGAGAGAGAGAGAGTATGAACAGGGAAGAGGGGCAGAGGGAGAGGGAGAAGCAGACTTCCCACTGAGCAGGGAGCTCATGTGGGGCTGGATCCCAGGACCCCAGGATCAGGAACAAAGCCAAAGGCAGACACTTAACCGACTGAGCCACCCAGGTGCCCCCAAGGACACATTATTTTACAACTTACTTTTTGTGATAATATGTTTTTGAGATTTATCCACAACGGTCTATATACCAAAATTCATTTTTCTGTTTTCTTATAATAGCATAAACAAAATTCTGCTATGGTTTTGACTCAAAGCATATCTGACAAACTTTCCTCATAATACTGAAACTTATATTTTAATAACAAAAGTACAAAACTATCCACACTAACTTTTTTTTTTTCTTGGTACAGATCATTCTCGAATCGAAGTTTGGGAATTTGGTAATACTGTCATCGAATACCTCTACCACTGGGCACACATCTGTTTAGCTCTCATGGAGCTAAACAAAAAACCAAGTAGTGCCCTTGCTCCCCCCTTGCCCTCCAAGACTGACTCCTGTGTGTATGCAAAGATGCCAAAGGGAAATGTGCCAGGGAAATGCTAATGAATTAGTACTGTACTTAGGATATTTTTGTCATGTTCAGTTTTGTTATCTCTAAAATATTTTCAATTGGAAAGGAGTGCCACATAGACATATTCTGCTCCTAGACAGTTACCTCAGCACTTTCTAAAACGAAAATGCTACCTAAGGAGAAATTTGATCTAAACAATATCCAGTCAAGGTAGCCGTAACCAAATGTATGTTATGGAATACACTTAAAAGTTTACTTTTAGTTTTAACTTTGCATCTGCCATGGGACTATTGTGGCTAATTGAGTAGAGACATTTTCATTTTTTAAAGGTACAAAGTAAAGACTGAGGATTTAAGGGGGAAATGGAAGTTTTTACATTAAAAGGGTACCAAGTAATAAAGGTTTTAAGAAATTAACTGAGAATTGTTTTTCTAATTTTTTAGAGACCTAAGTGAGCGCCCCTACTTTCCCCTCCCCACCTCCGAACTCTTCCTCCCCACTCATTTTGACAAGTTATTCCAATGAATAGAAATTCTTGTGGGAAGATGTCCATGACTCATGGCAAAAAAACACCTTTCTTTTTATTTTGTAATAACAAAAACCTCTCAAGTTCAAGAACTGCAAAAAGAATTTATACTTATTTAAAGCTTATTATTACAGCAAACTTTGCTGCTCTTTTGTGAGATTTCATCTTTGCAATAAGATATCTGATGAGAGTCCCTTTTTAATAAAAATTTGGGAAATTAAACTTCATTTTCTTTATTTGGTTGACAAAATGTGATGTGTTCCAAACATCTTATAATTTGAGATTGGAGGTCCCTTCTTAACCTTTTCTGATAAGATGGCAATGTTATTACCAGTCCTCATCTCTTGGATGCCCAGTTTTAACCTGTAAGCCTATTTCATATTTGGAAGAGGGCTTTTCAGGGCATTTGCAATGACATTTCTAGGAACAATGTTCTTAAAGATATTAAACTGATAGCCACATATCCTGATGGCTTCAGAACAAGCTTAGCAAGTCCACTTGTGCATACAAATGGCATTTTAGGCAGTGAGGAGAGAACATTTTTGCAGAATGCTACCTTCTTAACCATTATCATGGGAATTGAGCAAACTAAATGGCATCTAGCCTAATTGAAAACAGATATACATTTGCCTGGATTTTAACTTGTTTGAAGTATTTTCACACACAGTTCATTTAGTCCTTCCAATAACCTGTAAGGTAGTCAGTCTAATATCATTATCTCTACTTTATAAGTTAGGACATAGGCTCAAAGAGTGAGTTGTTTAGGTCAAAACAGCTAGTAAGAGGCGGGGGGTGGGGGAGGACTAGTATTCATCTTTCCTAATTTTTCCCAGCACCTCAGATATGTCACTAACACTTGACAGCCTTTACCAGGCTAATGACCATGTTATCAGTCTTTTGGAAATTACTTTAAAATTAAGCAACCAGGGTGCCTGAGTGGCTCAGTAGTTAAGCATCTGCCTTCAGCCCAAGGTCCTGGGATTGAGCCCCACATCAGGCTCCTGCTCTGCGGGAGCTTCTCCCTCTCCCGCTCCCCTTGCTTGTGTTCCCTCTCTTGCTGTGTCTCTCTGTCAAATAAATAAATAAAATCTTTGAAAAAAAATAAAATTAAGCAACCAACAAGAAAGACTAATTGGATTTATTTAATAATCTTTCAACATACTATCCCATAACACCAGAAGCTTACTTTTTTAGTGAAGAGGATATTATTTACACTTGACAAAATTCAGATATGGATTTATATTTAAATATATTCATTGGATAGGCTGATTTGAATAATTTGAATAGATTGAATTACCTATAGTGTTATATACTTCAGAAGGTTAGACTTGATTAGATTTTTTGTTGGCGCTCTTTCATATAGCTTATAGGTAACAAGGACACTGTATGGTGTCAACCGTCCAGAACATCTTCTCCTTTCTTTCTTTCTTTCTTTCTTTCTTTCTTTCTTTCTTTCTTTCTTCTTCTTCTTCTTCTTCTTCTTCTTCTTCTTCTTCTTCTTCTTCTTAATTCAATGAGGGTGGGGGTTAAGGGGGTAGGAAAAGAATAAATGAAACAAGATGGGATCGGGAGGGAGACAAACCAAAAGAGACTCTTAATGTCATAAAACAAACTGAGGGAGGTGGGAGGGAGGGGTGTTGGGAGGGGTGTTGGGGTTACATTATATGTTTAAATAAAAATTTAAAAAAAAAACAAAAAACAAAAAAAATACTTAATAGAAAAAAAAATAAAATAAAGGGGCTATAAGGGAGCAGGGAGCAAGGAGAGACTATCTACCAGGACATGGTGGTGGGGGTTAAATTTGGGGGGGCCTATGGGGGCATGAGAACATATGGAGTCTTCCTTTTTTGGAACTGTGTTCAGTTTAAGTAGCCCATTGGTCAGCTAGGGCTTATGGCTGTCTTGAGGAGAGTTGCTTAATGAGCCTGTTTGCATTCAGCCCAGTGGTCACTGTGGGCCCTTTTGGCTTTCTTGGGTTTCCATTGCTCAAGCCTGTTGCCTACAAGCAGCCTCGACATTCCCCCCTGACAGATCAATGATGACAAATCTTTGGCATTTGAGCAGAAGACGTTGGACGGGGAAAGACATGCTGTCCCTACCTAAGCTTGTGGGGCCATCAGAGTTTCTATGCAGTTATAAACCAAAGCATGGTATTATATTGTGCTGATATGAGATTTGAGTGAAATTTCCTGGTGGCTAGATCCATGGGATTTAGGGGGAGGGGACCCTCTGATGGCATGGGCTGGAATCATCATTTGTATATTTAATTGTTGGATTCACTCAAGCACATAGGAATGTATTTTGCCTGTAGATCAGGATGGCAGCTGGATCCAAGGGAACAAAGGAAAAAAGGGGTGGAGGGCAAAAGAAGCAAGGCAGCTGAGTCAGCCAGTATCAGGAAAGGGTCCCAACCCAGTCCATATGTGTACAGATTTCCCCTAGACAAGTTTGTACTGCACACACTTTAGGAACAGAGACCTCAGGGGGATGGAGTAGGAGGGGAGAGGAAAGGGGTCCTTTGCCCTCACAGGCACAGGCAGTTTGACCTCTATGCCCTCAGACCTTTAGACCAAACTGGGGAGCTGTCTTGGCTAGAGATCTTCAGTTGTCTGAGGAGTACTAGGGTTTGACTGCGGAAGGGCCAAAAAGAGAAAGGAGAGGGTGAGAAGGATCCTTCCCAAGGACAAGAGGGGAAATCCCTCACCCTTTCAGCAAGGACAGTCTGGTGGGTTCCCCTGGAGGCTTCAGGGCCTCACTGAGGAGTAACCTTGACCAAGGCTGTCAGTTCCCCCAAGGAGCATTACAGTTGGTCCACTAAGGGAAAGTCCCAAGAAATTCCAAAAGAATCTGGGAAGACTCTCAGCCCGGCAGAGGTTCTCCATATGGGCCACAAAATGTGGGGCTTCCAGATTGGGTGGAGGCTTGTGGTGCAGGCAATGAAAGAATTCACCCAAGGCAGAACAAAGGAGCTAGAACTTTATTAAATATACTTCAAGGGAGGAGCGGCCAGGACAGCAAAGGAGAGACTATCTGCCTGGACCATTTTCCTTTTTATTTATTTATTTATTTTTTAAGATTTTATTTATTTATTTGACAGACAGATCACAAGTAGGCAGAGAGGCAGGCAGAGAGAGAGAGAGGGAGGGGAGCAGGCTCTCCACTGAGCAGAGAGCCCGATGCGGGGCTTGATCTCAGGATCCTGGGATCATGACCTGAGCCAAAGGCAGAGGTTTTAACCCACTGAGCCACCCAGGCGCCCCCATTTTCCTTTTTAATTATGGCTTTCCTTGGTCTAGGAACAACAATTAGTTTTCAGGTCAATGACACTGGAATCTTAGAAAAGTTCCTGTTGCCTCTTTTAACAGCTTTATTGAAATACAACTTACATACAATATAATGCATCCACTTAACGTGTTCAGTGCAATGGTTTTTAGTGTATTCACAGAATTTGCAACCATTACAAAATCAATTTAAGGGCATTTTCTTCACCCCCTTAAGAAACCCCATATTCATTAGTAGTCACTCCCCATTTTCCACCGCTCAAGCCCTAGGCAACTATTCATTTTCCTTTCTCTGTGGGTTTGCCTATTCCAGACATTTTATATAAATGGAATCATACAGTATGTGACTTCTTGTGACTGACTTCCCATTCCCCATTAATCTAAGTATGATTAAGCTACCAGCTACCCTTAACTTCCATAGACATCTCCAATCCACTGACTCCGAAGATCTTTGCAGGTAATTTAGGGAATTTTCATTCTTCTCATGTGAGGTTTATGTAATGCCACTCCCACCTAATCCCACTCTACATCATTAACTCTGTGTTCTTACTCTCCCCTATATGATTTTATTATAAAGACTTCTCTCAATAGATAATATCAATAAATTAAATATTGCCTATTTCTTTGTAGACATGGTAATTATCCTCAGAGGGTGTTCTGCCCCTAGTCATTAACTCTATAACTCCATCTTACCTTCCCTCAATTTACTGCCTGGGCTTAGACTGTCTTTCTCACAAGACCACAACTAGTAAGGCACCTCTTGGTGGCCATATCTTGTTCTATGTGGCCCTGACTCTCCAGTCACAGCTTTTTGAATTAGGGTTGATCCCTGTCAAAGGCAGACCAATTTGTGAAATGGCCTAATATTGAAAGTAACTAAACCATGGATAAACCAAACTGGAATACAGGAGCAGTGGCTAGAAGAGTGGTAAGTATTTAGAGAGGCCAAAAAGTGTCATGCCAGGCCCTAAACAATTTTAGCAAACTGCCTTCCAGACAGTAAAAATTAGCAGAAATTGTTGGTAGAGAACAAGTTTAGAGAATGGGTAGTTTGCTTTGGGACAAGAATGCACAAAAAGGCAGAGAGGGTACAAAAAGCAGCAGGGACTGAAAGAGTTAAGGAAGTAACATAAGTAGCATTAATGTCAAAAGATTAAATGGAACATCCATTAGCTTGGGTGCTAAGGACCCTACAGTTACCTTGGATCCAATTCTAGTCAGCTGCTTTATTCTCGAGGTCTTATTTCTGAAAGTCTAAGATAGTCAGAATTCTCAGTTGTGTAACAGTCAGGAGTATGGTAGTGATGATACCATCACTTATTGGCTTTACCCTGCTTCTGTCCTTTCAGCACCTTCAATTAAAGTTCCCAAACTTGGGTTCAAAATGTTAGGAGGCTTCTCTGTGTCTCTGATTCACTGCTGCAGGTACCACCATTGCTGCAAACTCTGCCAAGTGTTTGAAGAACTTCAAACTCTCTGAAACCAGTGAAACCAAACTCTCTGAAATTAGTGTTCTGCCTTCGGGAAAATCTCACAATTGCTTCACTGCAACATCCCAAAGGCAAGGGGGAGAATACAGGATTCGATACAGCAATTCAAAAGCTCACATTATATATAGCATATTGAGCTGGGTAATTTTGTGTAAGTAATTCTGCATTCAGTCTCTTAGAGAGGCAGACAGTCCTGGCAGGGGGGCTTTATTTTTACCCTTTATTGATTCTTTTTTATTTTAAGCAAAATAACATATACTTATAGTTTAAAGAGTCATCCTATTATACCTTTTAAGACCAAAGCATTTCTCAGTCCCTCTTCACCCCTATTTTTCTTATTTCTGAGTCGACTATTTTCAATTCCTTTAGCTCAGGAATTAATACACAGCCCACAGGCTAAATCTGGCCAGTTGCCTATTACAATAAAGTTTTATTAGAAAAGCCATGTCCAGGGGTGCCTGGCTAGCTCAGTCAGTGGACCAAGTGACTCTTGTTCTCAGGGTCCTGAATTCAAGCCCCATATGTAGTGTAGAGTTTATTTCATAGATAGCTAGATAAGAAGGAAGGAAGGAAGGAAGGAAGGGAAAGGGAAAGGTATGGTGGAGGAAAGGAAAGGCCATGCCCAATTGTTTATGACTGCCTTCCCACTACAAGGGCATAACTGAATAGCTGCCACAGGTACAAAGACCCTAAGACCCACAAAACCGAAATATTTACTATCTGACCCTTGGCATAAAAAGTTTCCCAACCTCTGGGGCACCTGGGTGGCTCAGTGGGTTAAGCCTCTGCCTTTGGCTCAGGTCATGATCCCATGATCCCATGATCCCATGATCCCAGGATCCCAGGATCCAGCCCCGCATCGGGCTCTCTGCTCAGCAGGGGGCCTGCTTCCTCCTCTCTCTGCCTGCCTCTCTGCCTACTAGTGATCTCTGTCTGTCAAATAAATAAATAAAATCTTTAAAAAATAAAATAAAATAATAAAGCCATAAAAAAAGTTTCCCAACCTCTATTTTGGCTTTCGTTTTGACATGTACCTCCACAGTGTGAAATAACATGCTGTGTGGCTACACTTTTTTTTTCCTGACTTAAGCAGTATTTATTAGCCTCCCAGATTGTATTACAAAGATTTAGCTTCTTCCCTAGTATGTGCGTCCACACACACACAAACACATAAACATTTTCCATTCCTCCATTCTTTCCAATATATTACATTGTAATTTAAATTAGAATATGTTGATATTCAGCGTTTGCATTATCATGATTATGTATGCTATTTAGGGCTTAACCATGTAGTAAATTAGAGCTATTTTTCTTTTCTGAACATCTTTTCATTTTCCCAGTAGTTAATGTCAAAAGAGTGGTGGAGTGACCATAATAATACCACCCAAAGTAGATTTCAGAGCAAAGAATATTACCATGATAAAGAAGGTCATTTCATAATGAAAAATAGGTCTCCATTAATTAAGAAGTCATAACATCTTAAGTATTTATACATCTAATAACTGAGTTTCAAGGTACATGGAGCAAAAACGGATAGGCTACAAGTCCAAAGAGACAGAAGTAGGTTACTGGTTACCTAGGGTCAAAGGGTATAGGGTAAAATGACTGACTGATAGATTTTTGCTTTCTTTCCTGGGCATTAAAAGTATGTTAAAATTGATTGTGGTGATGGTAGCACAACTCCCTGAATGTATTACAAACCATATCCCAACAAAGCTGTTTGAAAAAGAATGCCTGGGGGTACCTGGGGGGCCCGGTCAGTTAAGCATCTGACTGTTGATATTGGCTCAGGTCAGGATCTCCGGGTGATATTGAAACCACAAGTGGCTTCACTGCACTGGGTGTGGAGCCTACTTAAGAGTCTCTCAATTTCCCTCCACCAGACTCTCCCCGCTTAAAAAAAAAAAAAAAAAAAAAGAATGGCTATACTATGAAGAAATCCCACCTACACATAAATAGTAAATATGTGGTTAAACATAATATTTTTCTTATTTTAAAAATGTTTTTGAAGCTTTGCACAGTGGCAGTATCGTAGCCAATGAGGTTTATCCAAGGCGCGATTATTGCTAATTAAAAATGTTTTTGAAAGATAATTGCCTAAAGCAAAAATTATTTATATGTTGGGACGCCTGGGTGGCTCAGTTGGTTGGGCAGCTGCCTTCGGCTCAGGTCATGATCCCAGCACCCTGGGATCGAGTCCCACATCGGGCTCCTTGCTCGGCGGGGAGCCTGCTTCTCCCTCTGCCTCTGCCTGCCACTCTGTCTGCCTGTGCTCACTCTCTCTGACAAATAAATAAATAAAATCTTTTAAAAAATTATTTATATGTTTATAACACAGGTAGCAATAAAATGTATGAAAACAGTAACACAAAGTCTAAGAGAAAAATACTTTTGTAAGGTTTTTTTAATTATACATAAAGAAGTATACTTATCATTGAAGACAGACTGAGATAAATTAAAGATATATATGAGAAACTCCAAAGCAACACCTAAAAAAAATAAGTATGGCCAATAAGCCAACAGAGTTTGCATCATAAAATTCGTAAGCTAAATCATAAAAATTCCTTGATTAATTCAAATGAGGGCAGAAAAAGCAGGGACGGTTAGAGAACAAAGAACAGATGGGGAAATAGAAAAACTGCAACCATACTCATAATCACTTTAAAGAAAATGTTCTAAACACCCTAATAAATCATCATATTAGACAAAAAAAAGCAAGACCCAAATATATACTATCAACATGAGATACACTTTGAATATAAAGACAAAAATAGATTAAAATACGTTAAAAGTAAAAGAATGGAAAAAGATATACTATGCTAACAAAGCTGGCTGTATAAATATCAGATAAAGTATATTGAGAGAAATAAGAGAGTCATTTCTTAACGGTATAGAGATCAGTGCAAGAGGACCTAACAATCCTAAATGTTTATATACCTAGTAACAGAACTTCAAAATACAAGAGAACTAAAAGGAGAAATAGATGCACAATTATAGTTGGAGATTTTAACATCCTCTGTTAGTAATTGAAAGGATTTTATCTTTGGCTGCTGTAAGACTAGTTTGGAATGGGCCAAGTGCTAGAGAATGAACAGACAGAGTGTGACTGGATTTAAAAATGTACACAGATCCTATATGATTTTGATTTCTATACCCAGTGTTACCACCATGTTATGAATCATTTCGTCCAATAAGCATAGGCCCAGTATTAACGTATAGGTTTTCATCTTCTGCCAAGTTACCTTGAGCCAGGTATACTCACACTGACTACCTCGGCAGAAAAAAAAAAAAATATATATATATATATCTCGATAGCCTTAGGGCAGTCTTTCTCAAACTTGAGTGATTATCATAGTTCCCTGGAGAGTTCGTTAAAATTCAGATTGCTGGACCCCATCCCGGAGTTTCTGATGCAGTAGATCTGGGAAAGGGCCAGAGAATTTACATTCTTAAAGAATTCCCGGGTGACGCTCCACACTTTGGGAGCTACTGGCCTAGAATTGTCATTCCTTTCCTCGCATTCATTTCGAGGCAGCCAGTTGGTTTCCAAACAAAGACGAAGACCGTAGGGCTCCGTCCCCTACAGCGCGCAAGCAACTCAAAAGCCAGACGCTCCGCGGCTCCAAGTGGTCCAGGCCTCCCAAATCCGCGCGAGAGTTTACGTGACGACGTCGGCGTCTGCGTCAGCGTGACGTCGGCGTCGGCCACGTTCAGCGGAGACGGGAGCAAGATGGCGATTCCGGGCAGGCAGTGAGTGATCCGGGAGTTAGGGTCAGGCTGGGAATGGAAAATCACGGCGACTTTGTCTTTGGCCGAGGAGAAAAAGTGCGCTGGAAGTGAAGGGGCTTGTGCCGTCAGGGATAGAGACGGGGAGAAGCGAGAGATCCTGAGGAACATATTCCCCTCCCCCCCCCACATTTTCCAGGATGGAAGCCCGAAGTTTGAGGGAGAAACTTGTGAGGAAATAAAGGAAGTTAGGCTGAGGGGCAGAGAGCGAGACTTTTCTATTTTCCAAAAGCTCGGTCTGAGGCCCCTCAGTCTTGCTTCCTACCCCGCGCTTGAGTTTCTCCCTGGTTGGATGCTTTCATGGGCAATGAGAAGAGAGACAATTCCTGGCTTCCTTAGAGGGCCTTGTTCTTGGCTGCTCAAGACCTGATTCCCGCCCTCCCTTCTTGTTTTAGGAATGTTGTGCAAAGAATCCACAGAAAAGGGTAGGCATATAGGGAATTGGGGTATACATTGCCGCAAGAGAGACAAATATTGTGTGTTCTTGGAAGTTTTACCTTTGATGTATAATCCTTACTTCCCGTGATCTCGGCATTTTAAAGGCCAAAACGTGAGAAGCTAAATGAGTTGGATCTGATGGCATGGTTCTCTGAGATGCTCATGAGTTTGATAGAGTGTAATGGGCATTTGTCCATGGCTACTTGGGTTTCTCAGTTAATGTAATCTTTTAAAAATTTCTCGTGGATGACATTATCCAGTAACTTATTTAAAACTATGTAAGTATCCAGTAGGGAAAAACAAAACAAGACTAGCTATTTTTTTGTTCGACCACATGGATAATTTAGAGTGTTTTCTAATTTTTAGTGGGCATAAACAGCTTTCCACTAACGTGTTCTTTCTAAAACATTACTATTATTTCACTGTCTAAAACATTTCTGAAGTCTTCAATTACTTCTCTTTGATTAATATGGTATTTGAATTTGGTCTTTACCTGCAAATAATTGCTTAAAAGCAATACTTAGAAAATCTTAATGGACATTAGAATTTTGAGATCACTGAAAAGCAGAAAACATCTTACGTGTTCATAAGCCATTTGGCATGTTTTGACTTGGTAGCTGCATCTGGAAGAGGTAGTGGATGTATTACTTTTTAACATTTAAGTATAATGGTGTAATTTCTATTTCAAAAAAAAAAATGCAGGTATGGGCTTATTTTGCCAAAGAAAGCACAGCAGTTGCACCCTGTTTTGCAAAAACCATCAGTGTTTGGGAATGATTCTGATGATGATGATGAGGTAAGGGAACCTATGTTTTTCTGTTGCATTGTTAGAAATATAATTATTTAAATTGAACTTGTGAATTTGATGTTTTTTCTTGCCTTAGGTATATGTCATTACAGTATATTATAATTTACATTACAGTATATTATAATTTACAGAATTATCAAAAGGAATATTTAAAGAAAGACTTCTCACTGGTTTTTTTTTCTTCATAAGTGATACATGGATAATCTAAGATTTTTTAAAGTTGTGAATTTCAGTTATTTCTAAGCAGTTACACAAAGTTGTTTTATTTATTTATTTTTAAAAGATTTTATTTATTTATTTGACAGAGATCACAAGTAGGCAGAGAGAGGAGGAAGCAGGCTCCCCGCCGAGCAGAGAGCCCAATGCGAGGCTGGATCCCAGGACCCTGGGATCATGACCTGAGCTGAAGGCAGAGGCTTTAACCCACTGAGCCACCCAGGTGCCCCACAAAGTTGTTTTAGACAGCTAATACTGATGTGACAAATTGTTAGTGTAAAGATCCTTGAAATGAGCTATTAAGATGTCACTAATTGCCTAGAAATTTTTACTAGCGGAGTAGTTTCTTCTAAGACTACTTTTGTGGTTATTAATTGTCTGCTAAATGTAATTGCTCAGTTATAATTATGGTAGTGCTTGAAAGTACCATTGGTAGTACCAAATTAATATCTAATACAAGTATTTTTTATTTTAGCAGCCAAAACTGTTTTCCTGTGAAATCCACAGCTTATAGCAGAAACAACCCCATATATATGCTTATCTAATACTTGAGTCATTTTCTGTATTTCTAAAGACTTTCGATCCGTTAATCTGGTACTTCCTTTGTTCTGGCAGAAAGATAGCTTCTCTTTCAGTTTTTACTAATTTTATAAGGCATAGGTAGGTAATTGAACATATTTGATACTTCTTTGCTTGTTGCTTTCCTTCTGTTGAAGAAATTAGCTTCAGATGCAGTCTACTTCCCTACATTACGCCCCAGACAGCTATCACATTATGATTTTGATTTGCATTTCCCCGATGGCCAGTGATATTGGCCATTTATGTATCATGTTTGGAGAAATGTCTGTTCATATTATTTGCCTATTTTAAAATTGGAGTATTTGTGCTTTTACGAGTTGTAAAATTTCTTTATATATTTGAGATACAAGTCCCTTATTAGATATAGTTTATTAATATTTTCTCCTATTCTGTGGGTTGTCTTTTCACTTTCTTAGTAGTATACTTTAAAGCACAAAAGTTCAGTTTTGAGAAAGTCCAATTTATTTATTTTTTCATAGGTTTCTACACTTTGGTGTCTTACCTAAGAAATCACTCCTTAGGGGCACCTGGGTGGCTCAGTGGGTTAAAGCCGCTGCCTTCGGCTCAGGTCATGATCCCAGGATCATGGGATCGAGCCCCGCATCGGGCTCTGCTCTGCGGATAGCCTGCTTCCTCCTCTCTCTCTGCCTGCCTCTCTGCCTAGTTGTGATCTCTGTCTATCAAATAAATAAATAAAGTCTTTAAAAAAAAAAATCACTCCTTAGTCCTGTGTCACAAAGATTTATGCCTGTATTGTAGTTCTACCTCTTAAATTTAGGTCTGTGATCCATTTTGAGTTAATTTTTGTATAGGGTGTGAGGTAGGGGTCCTACTTTATTATTTGCATAGGGTATCCAGTTGTCCCAACATCATTTGTGGAAGACTGTTCTCCATTGAACTGACTGCACTCTTGTCATTTGTTTTAATACACAAATATATATATTTATATATATAAATAATATATATATATTTTTAAGTCACCAACCATGGACATGCTTATTCTTTAGTTTCATATCCTGGCATACCATGTAATACAAAGCAAAATATTTGAGAAGGATGGGTGTACACAAGTGGTCCAGAAAGTTTACACACATTGTTGCTCTTCCTTTTGCATTGTGAAATGAGGCTGGTGGACAGTGGATATACTAGAACCAGAAAAGCTGGGGCTAGGCCAGTTTGCTTTTTCTCTGTTTCATCTATCCATTTCCCTGTTTCATCTATAAGCTGTGGATTTCATCTATCCCTCCCTTCCTTCTTCCCTTCTTTTTCATAGGGGGACTTTCTTGCAGAGAATTGGGTACATAAGTAATAAAAGACTTGAGAAACCAAAAAGAGGATGGTGAAGCAACCCAGAGATCAGCAGTAGTAAGAGCAAGTAGTAATAAAGGGAGGGATACAGGTAGGATATAGGTCCTGGCAGCCAAGGGCTAGGGTTACTTGGGAACTAGAGTCTTCAGAGGGAGCTGAAGCCACCATGGAGATTAATGTCTTAGGTAGATAGAGAAAAAGGCAGAGAGGGATACTTGGTTTTTTCCCTTTCTCCCACCTTCCAGTATATCATCTTTGTTTTTCATTGGTAGAGCTCAGCCAGAAGCCAGCTGACAAGAAAGCTGCAGCTTTGTTCTTAATGAACAAATATAAAACTTTCAGTATAACATCTTACCAATAAAAAGATGAGTCCGATGAATTCCAGCATTGAGAAGTAAATTTCTTAGTTAAGTATATTTAAATATTGGAGGTCTGAATACCAAATATCTAATTTAAAATTTAACAGTTTAAGCAACAATAAAGTTATGGTGCTTTGGAAAATATAGAGAAAGATACTTAATGGTTTTCGTTCAAAAGAGGGCATTACATACCTGGAGAAGAGCTGCTGCAAAGCAAATCCATTGTTATTTACAGCAATTCAGAAGCATTTAAGAACCCAAATTTAAGATCAGACTTTCCTTCCAGAGGTCCAGGAGATGGGGCCCTAGCAAATGAATTCAATTTTAATATGTGTTTGTATTCAGAGTTAGTTTAAAAGTGGGAAAGTGGTATTTAAGTGGTTCCTCTTTTGAAAATTATCAGAACTAATTAGGAATAATTAGTTTGTTCAAAGGTAGAGGAGATGGGAGTTTTTACTGTGTATGAGTAAGAGATTAATGTTTCCAGATGGTGTTGTCTGATCATAAGTGTTTGAGTGGTTTTGCTGTGATAGTAATATGTTTATTCCATTTTTTCAAGTGTATCCTCTTCCAGTGTCATTGCCACCACCTTCCTTACTTAGATTATTTTAATAGCTTTGTAACTAGTTTCCTTATCACCTGTCTCCTTAAATTAATTTGAAATACTGTTGACAGATTGATCTTTTTTAAAGCACAGTTCTATTCACTTGTAACTCTTGCTTTTGAGCCTAATTGTATTTAAAATCTAAACTGCTAGTCCTGACATTGAAAGCCTTCACTAGCTTTGGCTTCAAAATGCTTATTAGCATTTGTTCCCTAACTGTGCTTCTTTGTGCAGAGTGTAGTTTTTTTGCAACTCTTGCTTTTCATCACACTAGAAGTCCTTCAAAACCCATTGCAAAAGCTGCTTCCTTCATTTTCCCCAGTGGAAGCAATCTTATCCATTTTCTCTTACTCTCCTTTTCTTAGCACTTAGTTTTTTATACCTTGTGATGTAAGTTCTTTGCATTCAGGTCTTGTCACTCTACTAGCAAATGAGCTCCATGAGTTAGGATCTGGATATCTATGCTGATAAATGTACTACAAGTAAAATTATTTACTTGGATATTTTAGTTATCTGTATTATAAAGAGCCAGGTAGTAGGTGTTTGGGCTTTGCCAGGCCAACTATTGAACTTTGCTCTCATGGTGTGAAAGCAGCCATTAGACAATATGTAATTGAATGATCATGACTAATTAACATATTCTAATAAAACTTCATTTACAAAAAGAGAGGTGGCTGGGTTTGGCTATAACTTGCTGACCCCTGGTCTACACAGTTCTCATAAGCACTTGTGATAACCAGTAGTATTTCGCAAATGTTACAAGATGGTCAGTGACCAAAATAGATGTTGCATGACAGGTTAAACAAGGAACTTCCTTTTAGATATTTCTTACTACTAAATACTTGCTCATTTTGCAGAGCACAGTGACTTTTCCTTTTAATCTTGGCAATTGAAGTACTTATTTCTAGACAGTATCCTTGTAACATCCTGTTTTGCACAGTAATTCATAATGCCATGAAGAAGTATGATCAGTACAACCTGAAAGTTGTTGCAATATGTGTCTTTATCCAAAAGCAACAATTTTCAGGTTGGATGAAGATACAGAACTCTTTGATCTCTTCACAGAAGTATTAAGTTAAACTAGATAGCAAATGTTTATTAACTTAGTTTTTCATAAATGTATCAAAAATGTCAGAAAGTGGTAGATGATAATAACAACTTGTTATTTGTACTTTGAGTCTCTCAGAAGCCATGGTATAGTCCTTTTATAGGTTAAGCATTTGTTTTCATAAGATGTAAAGCATTTATAAAAACACTGATACTTCAGAAAAATGAGGAAAACACATTTATAGACAAATATAAAAGAAAGAGAAATATCTGATACACACTAAAGATATTTCATTGTGTCATAAATAAGAAATGTAAATTGGGACAACAGTGAGCTGCCGTTTTTTACTATATTAGCAAGTACTTTTAGAAAATGTAGGGGGGCACCTGGGTGGCTCAGTGGGTTAAAGCCTCTGCCTTCGGCTCAGGTCATGATCTCAGGGTCCTGGGATCTGTCCCGCATTGGGTTCTCTGCTCAGCGGGGAGCCTGCTTCCCCCTCTCTGTCTGTCTCTCTGCCTACTTGTGATCTCTCTCTCTCTGTCAAATAAATAAATAGAATCTTAAAAAAAAAAGGAAGAAAGAAAATGGTAGTGGATAGGGTGCCTGGGTAGCTCAGTCCGTTAAGCATCTGTCTTCTGCTCAAGTCATGGTCCCAGGGTCCTGGAATCGAGCCCCATATTGGGCCCCCTGCTTAGTGGAGAGCCTGCTTCTCCCTCTCCATCTGCCTGCTGCTCTACTTGTGCTCTCTCTGTATCTCTTTGTCAAATAAATAAAAATCTATTTTAAAAATGGTAATGGCAAGGTTTCTGGTGAAGTGGGTGCTTACACTTGTGTTACTGTAAATTGATGCCCCTTTTTGGAAAGCAGTTTTCCAAATTTGTGTCAACTTCAAAAGTTAAGTTAACCCTAAAAGAGGAAAAGAATAAATGAAACCTGTCGTTTTTTTGGATGACAGCATGTGGTTATTATATTTTTGAAAATAATTATGCATATTATTATTGTAATTTTGAAGAATAAAAGGAAATGAGTGTTTAAAAAAGATATCCATAATTGTATATTCTTGAATTTAGAAACATTTAAAAGCTTGCAATTTGTATCAAAGACAAACTGCCTGTATTTTCCCTTCTAAAATTCTCTCTTGAAGAAATTATCAGAAATTTGTGTTAAAGATTTATGGGTATTCAAAAATCTTTGTTTATGATAGCAAAAACTTCGAACTGGTTCATTCTTCTCTAGTAAAAGTGATTAAGTGTGGTGCTATATATATACAAAATTGTTATAGATAAAATCAAAGGAAAAAAAGCATTTCAGAATTTTTTCTTAAATTTTATTAAATTTTTTATTAACATAATGTATTATTTGTTTCAGGGGTACAGGTCTGTGATTCATCAGTCTTAAACAATTCACAGCACTTACCATAGCACATACCCTCTCCAGTGCCCATCACCCAGCCACCCCATCCCTCCAACCCACCTCCACTCCAGCAGCCCTCAGTTTGTTTCCCTCTGGTTTTATCCCTTTTCATTTTTTCCTCTCTTCCCCCATGATTTTCTGCCTTGTTTCCCAAATTCCACGTGTCAGTGAGATCATATGGTAATTATCTTTCTCTGATTGACTTATTTCGCTTAGCATAATACACTCTCGTTCCATCCACGTTATTGCAAATGGCAAGATATCCTTTTTTGATGGCTGCATAATATTCCATTGTGTGTGTGTGTGTGTGTGTGTGTGTGTACCACATCTTCTTTATCCATTCATCTGTTGATGGACATCTAGACTCTAGATGCCCATAGGTTAGGTATTGTGGATATTGCTGTTATAAACATTAGAGTGCATGTGCCCCTTTGTATCACTACATTGTATCTTTAGGGTCAATACCCAGTAGTGCAGTTGCTGGGTCATAGGGTAGCTCTATTTCAATTTCTTGAGGAACGTCCATACTGTTTTCCAGAGTGGCTGCAGCAGCTTGCATTCCCACCAAAAGGGTAGAAGGGTTCCCCTTTCTCTGCATCCTCGCCAACATCTTTTGTTTCCTCACTTGTTAATTTTAGCCATTCTGACTGGTGTGAGGTGGTATCTCACTGTGTTTTGACTTGTATTTCCCTTGATGCCGAGTGATGTTGAGCACTTTTTCATGTGTTTGTTGGCCATTTGTATGTCTTCTTTGGAGAAAATGTCTGGTCATGTCTTCTGCCCATTTCTTGATTGGATTATTTGTTCTTTGGTTGTTGAGTGTGATAAGTTCTTTATAGATTTTGGATACTAGCCCTTTATCTGATATGTCATTTGCAAATATCTTCTCCCATTCTGTTAGTTGCCTTTTGGTTTTGTAAGCATTTCAGGATATTAATGTTAGTTGTCTTTGTGTAGTGTACTGATGAGTGGTGGTTTTTTATATTTTTATGTATTTTCCACAATAGTTTTATAATTGAAAAAAATATTTTTTAAGAAAAATTAATGGTGAATTTGATAAGCATTTTCCATAAGATACTTAGATTTTAAATCATGATAAAATATAAAAGGAAATAACACATTTTATCCAATAGAAGACATAATGAGACAGTACTGGAACTACTTAAAAGCATAAAGTAAGGTGAAATAAGCAGAATACAAAACTGAATATATATGGTCGTAGAAAGCTATATGTGTATGTATAAACAGAAAAATAAATGAGGGGCACCTGGGTGGCTCAGTTGGTGCTTGGGATCAAGCCCTGTGTCATTGGGCTCCCTGCTCAGCAGGGAGTCTGCTTCACCCTCTTCTCTCTCCTCCCCCCTGCTCATGCTTTGTCTCTCTCTCAAATAAATAAATAAAATTAAAAAAAAAAAGAAGAAAAATAAATGAAACCCGTTATTTTTTTGGATGATAGCGTGTGGTTTTATTTATTTGACAGAAAGAGACACAGTGAGAGAGGGAACACAAGCAGGGGGAATGAGAGAGGGAAAAGCAGGTTTCCCACAGAGCAGGAAGCCTAATGTGGGGCTCCATCCCAGGACCCCAGGATCACGACCTGAGCCAAAGGCAGACGCCCAACAACTGAACCACCCAGGCACCCCATGTGATTTTATTTTTTTTAATTATATATATTGTAATTTTGAAGAATAGAAGGAAATGAGTGCTTAAAAAAAGGGTAACCATAATTGTATATTCTTTTTTTTTTTTTTTAAAGATTTTATTTATTTGACAGAGAGAGATCGCAAGTAGGCAGAGAGGCAGGCAGAGAGAGAGAGTGGGAAGCAGGCTCTCTGCTGAGGGAGCCTGATGCGGGACTTGATCCCAGGACCCCGAGATCATGACCTGAGCCGAAGGCAACGGCCTAACCCACTGAGCCACCCAGGTGCCCCATAATTGTATATTCTTGAAGTTAGAAACATTATTAAGTAGCCGGTTGGGTTACATGATATACTTTCAGTGTTTTCACTGTTTTTTAATCTTTCTCCACTTTAACTCCAGTCTTTTAAAAGCACTTTCTAGTGAAATAGTCTTCATAGGTCTGTTTTTCCTAATGAAGAAACTAATCTTATTTTAGTTGAGAGCCGGTTTTGTTTGCTAGTGGTAAGAAAAAGTTAAAATATTAACTTATCTCAACATAATAGTACATCTGAACCAATAAAGTTTCAGTTATGGTTTTTCATCAGTTATAATCATATAATTTTCTGTTTTTCTGGATATAGTCTGATACAGTTAAAAGGACAGTTTTATATAAATATAACAAAGCATGTTATGTATGGAAATGGCAGAAAACTTACATTATTTTAATGATCACTAAGAATTTTTTTATACTTTTCTCATATTACTAAAATGAATTCCTGGTAAATTCATGATACTGAATATAACTAGCAGCAGTATAGGCAGTGAGGGATTTAAAGTAATTGTGCAGTTTTGCTAAAAATGCATCCCTAGACTTGCTGTACACCAGTGAGATAGAAGCATAAGAAAATGGAAGAGGACTGAGCACCTGGGTGGCTCAGTTGGTTAAGCATCTGCCTTTGGCTCATGTCATGATCCTAGGGTCCTGTGATGAAGTCCCCTGTTGGGCTCCCTGCTCTGCAAGGAGCCTACTTTTCCCTCTCCTCCCCACTTGTGCTCTCTCTTGCTTCTCTATAGCTATCTCTGTCTCTCTCTCTCAAATAAATAAATAGGATCTTGTAAAAAAAAAAATGCAAGAGGAGAGAAGACAGTACTAAATGATACAATTCTGCTAGCAGTGGAAGAGATGACAAGAGAATTCTGTGTATTTACTTAGTTTTTTAAGTAAGCTCTACCCCCCAATATGGGCTTAGATCAAGAGTCAAATGCTCTGGGGCACCTGGGTGGCTCAGTGGGTTAAAGCCTCTGCCTTCAGCTCAGGTCATGATCCCAGGTTCCTGGGATCGAGCCCCACATCGGGCTCTCTGCTCAGCAGGGAGCCTGCTTCCTCCCCTCTCTCTGCCTGCCTCTGCCTACTTGTGATCTCTGTCTGTCAAATAAATAAATAAAATCTTTAAAAAAAATAAATCTATGCATTTTTAGCCAAATTTACTTATATTGGCACATGGGTGACTTTTTAAAAATCTTTGATCTGAAATATAATGCATAAGCATTATTGTATTTTCCAACTTCAGAGCTTTTTGTTTTTTAATTTCTGTCTCTTTATTGGTATTCTCTATTTGATGAGACATTGTTCTCAGATTTTAGTTCTTTAGATGTAGTTTCCTTTAATTCTTTGAACACATTCTGTGTGTAGATCATACTTGTTTCTTGCATGTCTATTTTTGGTTGGGAACTGAAGTTTAAAATATTATAATGTGGCAACTCTGGAAACCAGAGTCTTTCATCGTTCCAAGGTTTTTTGGGTTTTTTTTTGCTGTTTTTGTTTTTTGTTTGTTTTTTTAAGATTTAATTTTTTATTTGACAGATCACAAGGAGGTGGAGAGGCAGGCAGAGAGACGGAGAGGAGGAAGCAGGCTCCCCGCTGAGCAGAGAGCCCAGTGTGGGATTATGACCTGAGCCGAAGGCAGAGGCTTAACCCACTGAGCCACCCAGGCGCCCCTGTTTTTGTTTTTTATGTAGTGACTTTTCTGAACTAATTCTTGAAGTTTATGCATTTTTTTGTTGTGTATGGCTACTAGAGTTGTTGCTTGGTTAGCTTAGTGGTTAGCTAGTGATTTGATAGAGATTTCTTTAAATACTTGTAACTAATAAGTCTCCAGTCTGCCAAGGGGTCTCTGTATGCATGTTGGGCATGTCTACAGTACACCACTAGGCATTTTACAACTTTGCCTTAGCCTTTACTTTTTGCTTCTGCAGAGCCTCAGGGTCATCTGTGAGAACCTAGGACTGTTTCGGGTCCTTCCTGATCTGGCATAGATGTCTTTGTATGCATGTGGACTTCATGATCCCCTGGATATGGGGATGCTTTCAAAGCTCCTTCTTTAATATCTTATTTCTCAACTCTTCTTTTTAAGCTTTTTGGTTAGCCTATTGTTTTCCCCTTTAAAACTGTTAGGCACTGCTGCAGGCAGCCCTGATGTTCAGCAGTTGTCTATGATTGCTTTTGACAGACACCCCCAGGGTAAAGTCTGTTTTACTTTGGCACTCTGTCAAGTCAAATAAAGGCAGCCCTGTGAGTGGTGTGTCTTAAGGGAACCACCAGACATGTCCAATAATTCTCTGGGATAAGGGTTTTGAAGGATCTCTAACCCCATTCTCCCTTCTCTACTGTCTGCGAGACAGCTGGTTTCTGCCATAATGGTGGGCTGTTGTTTTTAGGCTACCATGGCACTAGGGAGGGGATGATGGAAATATGGAAAGTTAAAAATGTCTTAGAGGGACGCCTGGGTGGCTCAGTTGGTTAAGCGGCTGCCTTCAGCTCAGGTCATGATCCCAGCGTCCTGGGATCGAGTCCCGCATCGGGCTCCTTGCTCGGCAGGGAGCCTGCTTCTCTCTCTGCCTCTGCCTGCCTCTCTGTCTGTCTGTGCTCACTCTCTGAATAAATAAATAAAATCTTTAAAAAAAAAAATGTCTTAGAGTTCTTACTGAGATTCAGCTATTCTTGAATAAATGCTTCCTAGACTTGAAGCTTTAAGCCATTAGTTAATCTCCAGACTTCTAAAAAAAAAACTGGTTCTGACAATTTTTTGCCAGTATGAAAGAGAATTTTTTTGGTCCATGCTTTGCCATTTTGAGTGACTTCCCAGGTTATCTTTTTTTTTTTTTTTAAGCTTTTTTTTAACCATATAATGTAACCCCACCACCCTCTCCCAACCCCTCTCCCCCCCCCCCCCTTCAGTTTGTTTTATGACATTAAAAGTCTCTTTTGGTTTGTCTCCCTCCCGATCCCATCTTGTTTCATTTTTACTTTTCCTACCACCTTAACTCCCACTCCTGTTGCATCTCCACTTCCTCATATCAGGGAGATCATGTGATAGTTGTCTTTCTCCAGTTGACTTATTTCACTAAGCATAATACGCTCTAGTTCCATCCATGTCGTCGCAAATGGTAAGATTTCATTTCTTTTGATGGCTGCATAGTATTCCATTGTATATATATACCACCTCTTCTTTATCCATTCATCTGTTGATGGACATCTAGGTTCTTTCCATAACTTGGCTATTGTGGACATTGCTGCTATAAACATTCGGGTACACGTGCCCCTTCGGATCACTACGTTTGTATCTTTAGGGTAAATACCCAGTAGTGCAATTGCTGGGTCATAAGGTAGCTCTATTTTCAGTTTTTTGAGGAACCTCCATGCTGTTTTCCAGAGTGGTTGCACCAGCTTGCATTCCCACCAACAGTGTAGGAGGGTTCCCCTTTCTCCACATCCT